>JAHREE010148933.1:34996-45823 GCA_033628505.1 Tringa tobata | reverse complement strand
GGTCCTTGTGGCTGGAGCTTTGGGCCTCCTCCTGGGGTGACCCTCGTGCCTCGGCTCCTTGCTGGCCTCACCCACTTTCCACCGGGCTCCCCCTTTCCTCTGCATTTGTTAGTTTTTATGACTTCAACACCATTGTAATTTGGCATGTGGTGTGGCAGGATTGTGCTCTTTTCTGTGCCCATTCAGAGGCAACTCCCATTTTCTAAAGGAATTCTTCTGCTTTTGGTCGATTCTTCTGCTCTGTTGGTTTGGCAGCTCCATCTTTCTGTAGGGGCCTCTTAGAGGCTGTTTTTTCATTTTTGCCATACATTTGCTCAGAGCTTCTAATGTGATATTATGAAATACACTCCCTGCTGCCTGCAAGCACATTACCTTTTCAGCTGCTTCTTTTAATTTCCTTTCAACTCTTTCTCATTTATGTGCTCCTCGATGAAGAATTTTTGGCTTTTTTGCTCTTAAGGGATTGTTGAATGTAAGCTCTTTATTGTCATTATCGCGGGGCGGCTCTTGAATAGATCTTGTCTGTCATCCTGCGTGTTGCTGAGGATTGAATCTGCAGCTCTGAGCTCTTTCTTCCTTCAGGAAGGAGTCATCCGTGCTGTCTAAAAGTTGAGAAGCTGTACCGTTTTCCTTCAGGAGTTGTTCCTGAGGCTTTGATTGTTGTGATCAGAGCTTATAATTGCATGGAAGAAATTATCACTTGTAACTGCAAACCAGAGCGAGCAGCTTGTTCTGAAAGCTGCTCCCACCCTGCCCTGCTCTGAGCCTGACGCCTCCGGGACCTGCCCCGGCTGCAGGGTGGGCTCTGCCGTGCCGTGCCGTGCCATGCCATGCCATGCCGTGCCGTTCCATGCCATGCCATGCCATGCCGTGCCGTTCCGTTCCGTGCCGTTCCATGCCGTGCCATCATGCTGTGCCGTGCCATGCTGTGCCATACCATGCCGGCATGTGGGACTGTCGCTGCTGCCGCTGCCGTGTGCTCCTTGCGCAGGTGCCTCCTTTGGCACCCTGGGATCCTCCTGGATCTTCTGGGGACTGACCCAGGAGCAGCGCTGAGCCTCTTGCTTCGGGAGAGCATCAAGAGGAAGGGGGCAGAGACCTTTCCTCCCCATGCTCGGGGACTGAACAGGACAGTTTGGTTTCTTTTAATATTGACCTGCGTGTCCAAACCCCCAGGACTGGGAGGTCCCATCGCCCCGTGTGAGCTGCTGTGAGTGCTGTCTCTGGGCTGGATCTCTCCATGGGTGCTGGTGGGTGCCCCGGGCTGTCCACACTCAGCTCCCTCCTCCTGATGGAGATGGGACCAGCACCTGGCACGGCATCATCTGCAGCTCGGGAGCCAAGCCCTGCTCTGCCCGGGACCAGCCCAGTGCTGGGGCTGCCAGGAGACCGGAGGAGAGCATCGCTCCCCTTGGTGGGACGGAGGCAGAGGAGCCCTCTCTGATGTGACTCTGGGAGCAAGGCCACCTGGTCCCCCTGTGCACTGAGCAGCTTCCTCCTGCACAAAGATGCCCCTTGCAGCCCTCAGGACGGGGCTGGGTGGGCTTAGCCTCATGGTTGGGGTGACCCCCAGAGTGGCTGTGCTGCATCACGGAGTGGAATAAGCAAGTTTAGTTGCAGGATCTCTGATACGAGGAAGTCATTAATACGTGCGATGGCATCTGGAGAAACAGAGCCGTAAGAGCCCTGGAAGCAGCTGGATTGTGCCCCCAAGGGGCTGCGCAGCGTCCTGACCTCGCAGCTGAAGCATTTTCTTCTTCCTCATTTCTGATGCAGGTTAAAGACAGAAAGAGACACACTGCGGGGTGGAAGCTCTTTTCTCTCTTAAATATGAAATGGTAATACTCCCCAGAGTACGTCTCTGCAGCATAAAGTTTGCTATAAAATTCAGTGTTTTTTATTCTGGGACCCTTCTTCAGCCAATGCCTGTGCTTGTGCACGTGTGCCTGTCTGCCTTTTTTCCATTAGGTACATATTTTAATACTGAATAGCATAATTTGACAGTGAGGAAGAGTCCTAGAGGCTAAATAAGCATGTAGGAAGGTATAGACAATGTTTATTTTTTATTTACGGGTCCCTGAAAGAATGATGCATATTCTGCTTCTCTGAGGACTGAAAGAGGACAGAGCTGGCGTTTCTCAAAGGTTCTGAGCTCCTGATTTCTCACCCCACAGCCGCCCACCTCCTCCTCGTGCCCGGTGTCCGGAGGAGCCCTGGTTGAAGCACTGGCTCGCTGATGCGCTCCAGGACGGAGCAGATAAGGCTGACCCCGCTGTGCAGTACAGACACCCGCTGCCCAGCGCCAGGCACCCGCGCCCCGGAAAAATGAGCTGTAACATCAGCTCGGTGGCTTTGTGTCTCACACGGTGGCTTTTCCGGGTGGTGACACACAGGCGGGTCGTTTGCTTCTCTCCGGGCAAAGCTGTTTAATTTTTTAAAACCCGTGCCCGTTTCACTCACAGAACCCCAAAGATGCTGTTAAGGGGAGCGGGGACCGAAACCAGCCCTGGGGTTGTTGGAAGCGGGGCTGAAAGGGTGAGTGGGACGTGCAGTTATGTCTGACGCCCAGGTGGGTGTCCTGCTCCGGGTCCGGGGGACACGGTGTGGTGGTGGCAGCAGCTCTGGAGCTGCGGGTCCATCGCAGCCGCTGGAAGGGCTGCTCAGCAGGTGGAGGAGGTGGGGATCGGGCTGGTCTGTCTGTTGGAAACCCAAATGGATGTCCCTGTTCCAGCCTCAACTCTTCAGCTCCTTCCTGAACAAGATGTGCTTATGCCGTGTGGGGATCTGTGCTGTGCCGATCCTTCGGACACGGCGAGTGCCTCCGGTCTCCCGTTGGAAGGGTGGTGGTGTTGTGTGGGGCAATAGCAAGGGTGGGCAGAGGGGTGGAGTTCCTCCGTGTGACGAGTGGAGCAGGACTCAGCCTGCGAGAGCCGTGGCTGCCGGGGGAGCACCACAGAGAGTGGTTGTTCACTTCTCTTCCCAGCACAAAAACCGGGAGCGTTAAGAGGGGCTGACAGGCTGTGGCTTTGAAACGAAACGCTGAAGCAAGTCTAAAGGCTGTCTTCTCCTGCAGAAAGTGTGGAGGAGGAGGAAAAACAAAGAGGAGAACAGAGCGATGGGAAATGAGGAACAGTTGAGGGCTGAAATGCAAACCCCGGGGCCCGGGAGGGGAAATGGTGGCTGCTGACGGGGACGGGCTGTTGTGAGACCGACCTCGGATGCTGCCAGCACGGAGTCCTCTTGCCTTCCTGCTCTTCACCCACGGGATGTGGCGATGGTGCCGCAGTGCCCGTGCTGTGCCAGGCTGTGCCGCGGGGCTCGGCGGGCTCCAGCCCAGGCAGGTTCCCACCGGCCAGAAGTGTGGCAGCGGTGGCCGGGGCTGTAGAAAATACAGCCTGAAGATGATGGGCTATAAATATGTGATGACTTGGGTCCTGAGGAGGCAGAGAAATGCTTACGGTACCAGGGAAACCTTTCTCAGTCCCAGGGCGAGGCAGGGAAGTGTGACTTTCCGTGCGGGGAGGCAGAGGGTTCTTCTCATCCTCTCCTCCCGTGGGAGGACCTGGCTGGATCCCTCCAGCTCCCGGCGGGGCTCACGGTGCTGCCCTTCATCCCTCCGTTGTGTGCACACCTGTGAAGTCTGTGGTGAAGAAGTCAATAGACTCTTTACACCCCATCAGGGATTTTTAAGTGAAATTTTTCTCTTAGGCTGGTTTTAGGCCATCAAATATTCTTTGCCACTTCTCATATGTTATAGGATGTTATAACATACAGGGTTTGAGTCTGCCATGAATCCCACAGAATGCATTGGGGAGGAAGTGCTAAGTCTCATTCTTCTCCAACTCTTTTTTTCCCCTTCCTATGATTCACCGACATGGAAAATGTTGTGACTTTCCCATTGTATCCATCTCCTTCTTGTTTCTGTGGCCGTTGCTGGGTGCAGCTGTGGGGTGCAGGTGATGCTCGGCTCTCACTTCCCTCTGTGTCTCTCCACAGAAGTGTCTGCGGCTGAATCCGGACGTTCCCGTGTGGGTTTCCAAGCAGCGCATCCTCTGCACTCTGAACCACAGCCTGAAGGATGTTCTGAACTACGGGCTCTTCCAGCCAGCCTTCAACGGCAGGGCTGGGAAGTTCCTGGATGAGGAGCGCCTGCTGAGGGAGTACCCCCTGAACCCCGACACTCCCGTCCCCTACTTGGAGGTAGCCATCATCTGCTTTTTCTAAAATGTGTCTTTATCTATATACACGTATATAGATATATATACATACATGTATATATGTGTACATAAGTATGTAAGACTTCTGTGATTCCTTCCACTGCAGTCTCTGTGGGCACCACAAACATTAAGGCCCCCTGTCCCTCTTCCCTTCTCTTCCCCGTTTCCCTTCCAGGAGCGAGAGCATAGAAATTCGCGTGGGTGTATGTTTACTCACGGAGAATCCATTGAGGGAGAGCTGAGGCAAATGCCTCTGAGTTTCAGTTGCTCGTGACTGTCTGCTCGAGAGCTCCGTCACATCTGTCATAGCCCTGTGGAGCAGCTCCCCTGGTTTCTGACCCTGGTGATGAAAATTCCCATTTTTCTCCTGGTGTATAACTGTCATGGGAAATTGCAGTAACAGAGGGAAAGCCAGTCTGGTAGGTACGGAGGGGAAATCACAGGGAGATCTTTGCATATGAGGCTGAAAGGCTTGAGTCTGATCTTTTATTTAATTTACAAGTAACGTGGAGCCTGGAACGCAACTGTGCTCTTTGACAGCAAATGACTGTCCCTGTATGGACCTTGATTGTGTGATGAGCATGGAGGATAATCTGTACTGTTTTCTGTTCCAGAAAATTAAATAGAGCAGAAATTAACAGAGTTAACTCTCTAGTTATAGGTTTTGCCTTGGGCTGGGGTTCAGGTGATTGCATGTAGGTGTTTATTCTCAGGTGACCCACAGCATTTCTTGGGCTCCCTTCACTGTCACTGTGGACAACACCCCCCCCGGCTGTGATGGGGCTCGTTACCTGCACGTGGGCTTCTAAATTTAGGATTCTTGTACTATATTTTGCCCACAAAGTCTATTTAGAAAGCATTACACGCCTAAGCTGCAAGAGCTCTTATAAATGCAAGCGTGAATGCTGCTATTACAACTAATCCCGACTAATTTGGAAAGAAAGTGCAGCACAATTTTTGAGCAAACTAACATTTAGTGTAGACAAAAACATTTGGAACAACGTTAAGAATGCTTGCAAATAAACCTATGAGGTAGTAAATTCCTTAATGTTCCTTATACGGGCTTTAATGCTTTGGTTTTGTATAATTTAGCATAATGTCCACACTTAATGTCTTAGCACACACATCTAAATGCAGACTTGACATGGGTATTTGTTGTGTGTCATTTTGATTCTTCATAACTTGGTAAGAATGGGAGCAGAGCACTGGAGAATCCTATTGGAAAACCCCAAATCCCGAATATATTTGCAAGACATAAATCCTGTGTTGATCCCACTGAGGTTTCATGAGTCCAAAAGATAAATTAGCCCTCAGGGCTGCATATGAAGGTAATCAAGTAAATGAGGGGGTTGTGTATATTGACAGAAAAATTACATTAAAAGCAGGTATAGAGTAGAATCATAGAATAGTTTGGGTTGGAAGGGACCTTTAAAGGTCCTCTAGCTGGCTCTGTTCTGTACCTGGGGAGCTGCAGGTACCCCAGATTCCCTCAGCGGAATAAGCCAGCAGCTGCAATGCAGTGTTGGTGATCGGGCAATGTGCAGGGGGGTCACCCGCCTGTCTGCTGCCATCCTGTCACCCCCCTGTGTGTGTGGCGGTGCTGGCTGTGTCCCGTATTATCTTACTGGTTGTTACCTACTGTCAGAAGCTTGTTGTGTCCTTCTTAATGAGGTACTTATTTCATTTGCATGCCACGCACATCGTTCTCACCATTATTAAACATCACACATTCAGTTCACGCACCTTGTAAATTTGAGTGAGATTTGGAAATTCCTGTGCCTGTATGTCCTCTCCCTGGGGTCTGGTCTGCAGGTGAGCTGCTGGAGCCAAACCAGTGGGTTGTGTCTTGCTGCCCACTTCAGTCACTCCTTCAGAAGTTTCTGCTTCAGTTCTTCAGTTCTTCTGCTGCTCAGTTTCGAGCAATGGACTGTGTGTTGTACAGCTGAACTCATAGAGTCATAGAATCATAGAATGGTTAGGGTTGGAAGGGACCTCAAAGATCATGAGGGGGATCACCTGAAGGTGCATAAGTCCATGGGACCTGATGAAATCCATCCACGGGTCCTGAGAGAATTCAGGAGATGAAGATGCTAAAGCCCTCTCCGTCATTTTTGAGAAATTGTGGCAGTCTGGTGGAGTTCCCACTGATTGGAAAAAAGGAAACTTTTTTTGGGGGGGATCTTCTCAGGTGGGGCTTTAGCCTTGCACCTGGGTGGCAGCTTCCATTGCTCTTGCATCAAAGTCATAGAACCATAGAACTGTATAGGTTGGAAGGGACCTTTCAGATCATTGAGTCCAACCATCAGCCTCGCACAAGCCGATGCAGCCTGGCCTCTCCCTCAGCCCTGCCTCGCTGATGCCCTGCCCCGGCCCCTGCCTGTGCCGCTGGGTGCCCTGAGGGACCTTCCCCATGGTCGGTCGCTGGGGGAGCAGCAGTGGGCAGTCCCCCCAAGCCGGCACCGTCGGGCAGGATGGCGAGAGCCAGCGCTGGCACTGCCCCGGCTTGGCCAGAGGCTGGGAGCAGAGCACAACTGCAGAGCCTCCATGGCGGTGCGGGGGGGAAGAGGAGCCGCCGAAGGATGCTTGCGTGGCTGCGTAGGGATGGACAGAGGAACCCTGACGCTGGCAGCACCTGCAGAGGACCAACATCTGTAAATCAGTGGGCAAGATGGTTTTTACCTTGGAATGATTAGGAAAAAAAAAAAAAGAAGTTGTGTGAGAAAGCATGTGCCCAGCAGGGCAAGTGCGTGACAGACTGGAAATGTGCTAATATTTTGCCAGTATTGAGAAGTAAGTGGGATGAGCTTAGTAACTGCAGCCCAAAGATAACTTGGTGTCAGTTCCAGCTGAAATAATGAAATGTTGATGGAGGATTAAGTTTGTAGCAATTCAAAATCTCAGAATACAATTCATGCATTGAAAAAGATCTAGTCAAACAAATCCAATTTCATTCTTTAAGGAAACTGTAATTCTGCTTGATAAAGGTAACTACACAAAGGCAGCAGCCTCTCGGGGGTACTTGATACAGTTCTACACGATATTCAAGTTCAGGATTAGCACTGTAAAAAGTTGGTAGGACAAGTGTCACTGGGTAACTCACCGATGGCAAAAAGCAGCTGTCACTGCTTCATACATAGACGTGTTTCTATATCCTATACTCTGCATAGATGTAGATGTGTAGGGTTTCCGAGGGACCGATGGCAAACTTGGTGTGGTTACCCCACAGATCTGGTGTCAGTGTAAAACCACTGCTGATGAAGTCTGATTTACACAGAGTTTGGCAGAGAATACAACAGCATCGACTGTGCTGTCAGGGGCATTTGGTAAGTGGGGGTCCCATCACAGCACGCTCCAGGTCAGCCAAGTGACAACCACACAGGAACAGGGATTGCTTGCTAGGGAAGAACCCCTGTTGTGGAAAACAAGGCTTCCAAATAAAAATTTTGAGCCTTTTTGTCAGGAAACCTAACAGCAATTCCCAGTGTGATGCTGTTGCACAACATGCCCCTGTAATCCTTTGGTAGTGAGTTGGTTTCAGGGTGGTTGGGGTGGAAATGGCTGGTTTTGGAGCAGTGTGTGGGTGACAGTGTTCTTGAGAGGATGTTGGAAAAAGCCCTGGCGTGGAAAAGGGCAGCAGAAATGATCTGAGAAGAGCAGAGAAGATGCCTCAGTGAGAGATTTAGAGCTCAGCCTGCTTAAAGGGAAGTCGGCTCGAGATCACCTGAGAGGTGAGGAAACTGTTCTGTTATTAGAAGGATCCCTAATTAATTGGGAAGAAGCAGAACAAAATCCAAACCTTCTGGAAGCTGTAGCCTGACAGATTCATCTGAAAAACTGGTCAGAATTTCTTTAGTGAGGAAAGCAATTAACTGTTAGAGCAAATTATGGTGGAGAACGGCGTATCCTGTATCTGTTGTTGTTGTTGTTTTCAGATCTAGGCTGAACGTCTTCACGCAGGCTGGTGGCTACTGGAGCTGCCTGAGAGCCGTTTGATGCTGAGTGGGTTTTGCTGGTCTCACATCTGACATTCTTCCCTCTTGCAGTTCCGGTACAAGAGGCGCGTGTACGCCCAGACGCTGCTGGATGACAAGCAGTTTGCCAAGCTCCATACAAAGGTAAGGCTGGAGTCCAGCTGGGCCGGCTCAAAGCCCTGAAGCATGTTCAGCACCGATGGTGGCCTGTCACAGAGACGATACCAGGCTTTGGGATGTTTCAGTCGCCTGTGCTTGCCAGACTGCAGAGCACCCCCAAGGAGTCGATGGTGCCTGCCAAAGCTTGAGATGGTGTAGGTGGGGGTGCAAGCTGGAGAACCCCACCGAGCCATGGTGGGGTGCCTGCCCAGGGACAGACCTGCGCTGCGCACGTGTGTGTGCAGGTGGGTGTGGGGTTGGAGGCTCTGCGGGAGAGCGTGGGGCCAGCTTTCTGTGGGGTGGTGAGGCAGAGGAACACATGATGGACTGGCTGAAGAGAAGCTTTATTCTCTGGCCTGGAGGAGTCACTAAATGCCTGGTGAACACAATGGTGGGCATTGAGGAGAGCGTCTTCCCTTCCCCCAGCGAGGCCGTAGAACGCCTCTGCCTTGCACCCATCGCCTCGTCTCTGGCTTTAACCCGTGTCTTTGGGTCAGGATGTCTCTGGTAGGACCCACATGTGCTGTGGAAGGCACCCTTGGTCCACTGCAGCCCCTTGTGTCGTGGGTGGTGATCAAAGCCTGTGTCAAGTTGAACGGTGCAGCAACTGTGGCCCGTCTGGGTGTTTGGAGAAGAGGGAGTGAGGCAGGAACGGTGCTCTTTCATGCATGGGTATTTCTTGGGAGGAGAGATGCTCCACCAAAACCACCAGGTTCTGTGGCCAGGGACACCCCAGCTGGCACAGCCGGAGGGTCAGGGATGCTGAGGGTGGCCAGGCCTTGGGCACGTGTTGGCTGGATGCCCTCCTGCATTGCTCTTCCCCCGGACAGCTGTGGTGGTCCCGTGGTGTCACTTCTTGCCCAAGAAATTAAGAGCAATGGTTGTGGAGAGGTCTGGGACCATCAGAAGATTTGTACTGCCACTAATGATTGTGCCTTCAGATGGCATGTGGCCCCGTGGGGACTTTGGTGGTCCCGTGAGGCTGGGCCCAGCGGCATGTGGGAACTGTGAGATGGGAGGAAGGCGGTGGGCTCTGACAGTGTGGTGGCCATTGCTGAGCTGGGTGGCTGTGGGCACGGGGCAGCATCTGAACTGCTGAGTGGCGCGGGGACACCTCAGCCCCCATCAAACTCATTTTCTGGGAGAGTCCGTGGGGAAGGGCAGGGAGCGGTGGTGTGGAGAGGCTGGTGGGGATGGCCTGTGCCTGGAGGGCACTGTGCTGGGGAAGGCCATGCAGAGAGGCTTTGGGGCTTCTTGTGTAGGAAGGACGTGGGATGGGCTGGGACACCAGGACTCCCTGCTGGCTCCCTTCCTGCTGTATCACACGCTCCTTCGGAAAACCCCTGTGTGGAGCCGTGGCTCCCTGAGGGCCGGGCAGCCTCTCGGCTCTTCTCCTTTCACCCTCTGACGAGACGGGCACTGTTCTCTGCCTCCACCCTTCTCGTACGCTCTCTCCTGGCAGCGGCAGCTCCAGGACACATGCAGGAGGTGTCCAGGGCCAGGTGACCACGGTGCCTCCTCCTTGGCCCCTGGCAGCCCTCATCTCCGCCAGGCACAGGTCACCCCTGCGTGGCTCCCGCTGCGGGTCTGCAGGGCAGCTTTTTTGCTTTTGCAAGAGGCAGGCAGGCAAGGGATTCAGATTTTTAGTTCAGAGGTGGAACAGCAAGAACTGAGCTAGGTGGAGCCACAACTGTAAGGCAGAAGGGAAGAAAACCTTCTCCCATAGGGCTTGACCTACCCCAAAGGTGAAGATCTTCTTGGGAAGCAGCAGGGCCTCTGTCTTCTGTTTGCAGAGCCATAGGAACAAGAAACAAAATGCTGCTGAGGTTTAGGTTTGACTCGCAAAGATTAAAGTCACGAGGCTTCTGTCTGGTGGCATAAGAATATCCAGGCAGCAAGTCTGGAAGGCTCTCAGCATCTTCCTGGCGCCAGGAAGTGTGAATCACGGTCCCCCTGAGCCTTGCCAACGAGAGACCATGCCTGCCAGCGGGAGGGCTGGAGGCGCCTGCCACGGGGAGACCCGGGTGGCAGCATCTGAAGACTTCCCCTATGAGCATGTAGTACCCATAAATGCACTTGATTAAATATTCACTTCATCTCCATGCTTTAATTTCTACTTAAACAACAAATCTCCTTCATGTTGTTTCTTTATTTTTAAACCATCCCTTGCCACTAAAATGTGGCATCTGAGCGAGCTCCTGCAGCTCCACTCCCTCTTGCCTCCATCAAGAGGATGCTGAGGAGCGTTTCCTTAGGCTGGTGTTTCCCCGGGGCCCGTGGGCACCGCGGGCGGTGGTGCTGGTGGGGGTGGAAGGGGAGCCCCTGTCCTGCCCCGGGGCAGGGGCGCGATGCGAGGGGGCCGTTGGAGGCAGCCGCAGGGGGTAGCGCCAGGAGGGGTGCGAGCAGAGACGTGCTGGTGCCGGCCACTCGTTGGAGCGATGCCAGGGCTGAGAGCCGGCATCATCGTGACTTACCCGCCC
>JAHREE010148933.1:13325-25212 GCA_033628505.1 Tringa tobata | reverse complement strand
CTGCTCTTCTCCAGACTAAACACACCCAAGTCCCTCAGCCTTTCCTCACCAGAGAGATGTTCTAGTCCCCTCACAGCATCTTGGTAGCCCTTTGCTGCGCCCTCTCCAGCAGTTCCCTGGCCTTCTGGAACTGAGGAGCCCACAATTGGTCCCAGTGCTGCAGCTGTGGCCTCCCCAGGGCAGAGCAGAGGGGCAGGATGACCTCCCTCCACCTGCTGGCCATGCTCTTCTTGATGCCCCCCAGGATGCCATTGGCCTCCTTGGCCACCAGGGCCCATTGCTGGCTCCTGGGCATCCTGGTGTCACCCAGGACTCCCAGGTCTTTCTCCCCAGAGCTGCTCTCCAGCAGGTCACCCCCAACCTGTCCTGGTGAAGGGGGTTATTCCTCCCTAGGTGCTTGCCCTTGTTGAATTTCATCAGGTTCCTCTCTGCCCAGCTCTCCAGCCTGTCCAGGACTTGATTCCCATTGATTTCCCACACAGCCTGGACTCTCAAATCCATCATCCTGCAGGTCCTCTGTGGCCGTGGTTCCTGGTTCTAACCCAGCCCTGCTTGCTCCTAGCACTCTTCCAAGCCTTGTGGCATCTACAAGTGTGGTCAGAGATTTGCATTTACCTCAGGATAATTGTTGAGGATCTAGAATAGAGTCAAGTTCCAACACCCTGAAGAGTCTCTTCAGTGGTGACATAGTGGGCTGCGTTCCCCAGTGACTGCTCTGGCTGTGGCTCTTCCCTGTTCATTTGGAACACACGGGGCTAATGTTTAACACCACTCATTTTGGTGCTGTGTAGGACCCAGCCAAGTGTGAGCCTTGCGTCAGGGCAGCAACCTGCATCAGCCATACTGGTGGTGTACCAAGGGAAGGCACATGTTTGAGTAGGAAGACCTATTATTTACTGTAAAGCGTTATTGGGAGATGTTAGTAACACAGGTGTTCTTTAATGCCGTGTCCAAATCACTTTTCCCAGCATCGGTTTTATTTCTCTGACTTGTATTTTCATGGATCGTTTTCCTCTTTTTGAACACTGACCTGGCGCTGCTTTGCTTCTGGTCTTTTTGAATGTCCCAATATTTCAAAATGTATTAAAATTTAACTTTTTTTGGACCAGGAAGATCTTCAGGGAGAAGATAAGGAGGACGATACACAACATTCACTGGATGTAAGCAATTTATTCAATATTAGGTAGCTCATGCCAAAAATTCTTATTTGGTAATGGAAGGAAAAGAATGCGTTTCCACAGCAGCAAAATAAGAAAGAAACAATGGGTCATTTTTCTATCTGTATTTGTTAGCAGTTACACGCTATGGCCTTGTGACGGACTGTCTCGCACGGGGGCCGGGAAGACATTTCTGTGCTGCTGACCCGGGAGGGGCATGGGGCAGCCCTTCTCCTCTTGGATTTACAGAGCTTTAGTTTTGGGTCACATAGAAATTGTTCTTCAAGACTTCCCAGTCACCTTTTACTTTCTCTTTTTAATTTTAAACCTCCCACATTTCCAGTGATCAGTTACCTAATCCAATTTCCCTTGATTGATTCCCTCAGGAAGTATCAAATATTCACCTGGCTAGTTGGGATTTTCTTCTTTCTGCATCATCCCTAGCCGCCTGGACGGCAGTCAGGTATTTAGCAGATGTTTATTTATGATATTGAGATCCAAGGTAGCACTCCCGTATGTTGGAGTGAAACAGTATCTAGAGAAAAGTGATCAGTTTTCTCTTTTTTAGAAAATCAAATGAGATTTTATTGCTTATTGGCTGGGACACCAGCGTTTTCCTTCACGGTGGAGTTGCCCCAATAGTGCAAATGATAATTTATACAACTTGGAGATAAACACATAGAAATTAATGCATTTTTTCTTCAGTGGTTTGTAACAAAATCTTATGAAAAACCTTTCAACTTACTACTTCAGACGCTAATCCACACGCACTCAAAGTCCTGTTCTGAGTAGTCAGTGGCCACAGGAGAAGTGGTGGGATTTTAACGTGAACTCATTCTCTGGTCCTCCCCTGCCCACTCGGCACTTTCGCATTCTCCTAACAATCAGGCATCCTTGATACTCTAAAATGTTGTAATTTGTCTGTAGATGTTGGTACTGACAATTATATCGCAGTTCTTACTACCTGTAAAAGCAGTCCCCATCTTCCTTGTTTTCCAGCCTCTGAGCATTTTGCAAAGAGGAAGAAGAAAACCTTCCTCACATTCTTTGTCAAATGGCTTTAATTACTTCTGATACAGTGCATTTGTGCTCTGCTTCCCTCTTTGGAATCATTTCGCTTGTGTTCTTAGTTAAGTGTCTTCTTAATTGCTCTACCTATTTCTCAGCTGAGATCATTATCTCACCTCTGGGTGGGGAAGAGCTGGTTGGGTCATTCACTGAGAATCCTCCAGAACGGGCCGGAACATCCCGGTTTTGCTCCCGTCATATGGCTGGTGAGTCACATCCAGTGGCTTTTTGTGGGATCCCTTGTGGTGCTTGTAGGACTGAAGGGATCTCTGGGATGATAACGTGGACTCTTCTGTCCTTCAGCTTTCCTTCCCCATCCTTGTGCCCCATTGCCAGCAAGTTCCTGACCTCTAGCTTCCCAGGCTCATCCAGCACCAATGGAGAATTGTGGACTGTCCTCAGCTTCTGTGGAAATGCAGTGCTGCTGCGTGGTTCCCGTGCCCTTGGCAAGAATTCCAGGTTTTGGTGAAGGACACCTGGACACATTTCAGCATCTGGCCCTGAGGCTGGAGTTGGTCGCCCGGGGGGCGGCACGAGGGAGTGCGAGACATCGGCGCGGACCTGGCTTGGAGCAGGGCTGGCAGGGGAGCTGTGGGATGGGGTGGGATTGGTGCCCGCGGAGCCGGACAGGTCCTTGCTGGGCTGCTGCAGGAGAACTCAGCTGCACTTCACCAAGGTGTCACCTCGTCTCCAGTAACTGTGGAGGGAGCTTTCGTACCCACAGTTACATGTGGGGATGGACCCCCTACCTCTGGGTTCAGCCTGAGGAAGATCATCTGCTGGTTTGGTCTCCTGCTTAGAACAGTCTTTCTTGGTGATGCTTTTCAGGACCTGGGCCTCTCATGGATCTTAGTATAAAATATGAGAAATATAAGCTGATGGTCTTGCTGAAAGCAAATAGAAATCATAGAAAATAAAAGACTTCTTTTTTTATTAACTATTTAACTTCTTGCCATAATAGTACTGAATGCAGAGTTAGACTAGGAAGCTAAAGCCGTCTCAAAGTCCCTTCTCCATCCCATTTTGCATTGCTTTGGACATGGCTGTTTCTGTTGTAACTCCTTGCTCCTCCCAGCCAGGTTCCTCACAGTGGTGCTGGTCGTGGTTGTTTCTCTTGTTCTGTTGCCCATCTTGATGTTCTGCTCTCCTGCTTTCTCTGTCTCCCCAGTTCCCTCCCTGCAGATCTTCTCCTCGGGCTGCCTTTGAGCCTCCTCTCTGGCTGTCCTCCTGCGAGTCTTTGGATCTCAGATGGTGCACAATGGTGCAATGTGTACTTCTGACCTATACCTTTCATTTGTCATCAGTTCACGCTTCATATTCAGGACTGGTTCTCTCCCTCTGCAGCAAGGAGAGCATGGTGCATCCTTGGCACAGCCCTTTCCCTGGTGCAGCTGGGACAGATGGATGCCTGAAGAGGAGAAACCATGTTCCCTATGAAATGCCCCTTTGACAGTCCTTTTTTCAATGGCCTTGTTTACTACACTGGAATTTCCCGAGCTGCTGGATGAAGGATGCAGAGGAGGCAGGGATGCTGAGTGCAGCGTGGCTGGCCCTGTGCTTGGGTGGCAGTCTCAGTGGTCACGTTGGCACAGTTTGGTGTTGGGTGTGTGCAGGGTGGTGATACTGTCACTGCATTCCCATCCCTGGGTGACACGCCAGCAGCTCTGTCCTCTGTGGTCTCCTCATACATCTGCAGCTTGTTGGGCATCACCGTTGTTGTTTCTTGCGGCTTTTGTGTTGACTAGGGGGGAAAATCATGCAAGTGGCCTCCCTACCACCTGAGGGTGGTAGGACCTCAGACTCTTTCAACAAGGACTCTTCCAGATGGACCCATCCGAGTATGGGGATCCTGCTGTTGTGTGGTCATCTCTAGCTCTGTTTGTTGTTCCATCACCCATAGGGCTTCTCTGGATAGAGCTAAGACTCTGAGTCTGGAGCCATCGTGTGCGGTTGTGCTGCCTTTCTGATGAGGTGGGCTCGAGCAGAGGAGGCACATAGCAACTCCCATCAGGAAAAGTTTCTGGGATTTATCGTGGACTTCTGGTTCCAATCTGCCTGCCTTCTGTTCCTCTGCAAGAAGATAAATTAGTTATCTCAAGTACCTAATCATTCAATTAACTGCAGTTTTGGAAAATAAAGTGGCTCATTTTTACTGAAGATCGTTAGGTGAGGCTCCTGTGACGAGCTGAGCGCACGCCGGGACAGAGCCCCGCCAAGGGCTGGCAGTGAACAGTGGAGGAAGGCTGGGCGAGGCAGCCTCTTCAGCCAGCACAATTCCAGTTGGAAGAGGATATTTTAACAAGCCTTCAGGGTGTTTCCGTGTAAAATTGTGCTGAAGTCATTTATGGTATATTTTAAAGGCTGCACAAAGCAGCAAAGACAGTTATTTTAATACAAATACCTTAAGGTTGGTTTGGAAGAGACTTAACAAATTGCTCTTTTATAAAAATAAATATATTTTGGCTATTTTTCTTTAGTCTAGCAATTTTTTTCTTTTTTTAAAGCAAACATCTGTACCGTGGCAGCGCATATGGATGGAGCCTTAGGTTAGAGCTCTATGTGCAAACCCGCATGGAACAGCACGATGAGAAAGGACACTTGCCTCTCTACCTCCTGGAGAAGGTCTCAGTGCTGTCAGTGATGCCCGGTCCATGATGTTGATCATTACGAGATGACAGCGGTGGTGGGCTTGGTGTTCAAACCCCCTCAGCAGAACACGGTGTACAAGCTCTGCATCTTTGTGGTGTCTGAGTGCTCTGACTGTAGGCCTCTCCCTGTTTCCTGTCAATGCTTTTTGGCTGTTATTAAGAGCCTGATGCGTTTTCATCTGAAATCGGGCATTGGGCAGAGAGAAAGTGAATTATTTTTCTCAGACTGTCTGCTTTCTGCTGCAGGTTTTCATCCTGCCCTTTGCGGGAGCATGGTAAGCAGTATGAGTGATGCCTGTCAGTGGTGATCCTCTTTTGTACCATCTTGTCCTGGGAGAAAATAAATATACATATGTGCAGGGTGGTGTTTATTTTGGTGAATGGTGAAGTAGAAATGTAGTTGTTCTTTGTCCTTCCCACTGTCTTTATGTTAGATAGCCAGGGGTGATGGATGGAAGAAAGTTTTGTCTTGTAGTTGCTCACCTGGCTCACCAGCCAGGACTCTCCCATGTGGGAATGTGGTAAAACCTGAAACTAGAGAGGATACAGAGAGGATACAGGGAGGAAACACTCTCTTCCAAAAGGTCTTAGAGTTTTCTTGCCTGCTCCTCTGCATCTCCTGTAAGGACCTGCAGGGATGCTGTGTGTGGAGAGAGAAAAGGCCACTTTGCTGCCTCCTCGCTCCTTAGTCTTCCCTTGGCTGGATATACTTCTATACTGAATTTTTAACCCAGAGCTTTCAGGTTTGTCAGTGAAGGGATGGGACCATGGGCAGATGTCCAACCAAGATTTCAAGAGAAGGAATAAATAAATAATGGTATTTCCAGTGCTTGGTATTTAGCAAAGGTAGAAAAAGCTGCAGTGCATAAGTGCTAGCCTTAATTTCTTAGCCACCCTTTATGAAATCACTGTGGTAAATCTCCTTTTCGGCAGAGCAGCACCACTATTAGCAATGCTCTTTTATCCGCTGTGTCTCTGGGGATGAGTCTACCAGGGATATTGCAAATAAGCCCTGACACCAAATGCTCCTTTCTGTGTGGCCTGGTCTTCAGCAGCCTGGATAACTACAAACACCATTTATTCTCCTTCACTGTACAAAAGTGGAGGGGGGACCGCAAACCCTTGAGGTTTTAGAAATTCAGGCCTTCAGCAGCTAAAGCTTTCTTCTTCAGCCGCTCCTGTGCAACACAAATGTTCTCTTCATCCCCGTCCAAAGGCAGTTTGTGGCTGCTCTGCTGATTTTTGGGGCAGGGAATGCAGGGTTACAGTCCCAAAGACTTTGCAGTACAGACCCCTAATAATGACTCATCCTCTTCTCAGTTTCTGTAACCTTTTCTTCTTGCCCTCTTGACCTGGGGGAAAAAAATGTTCCTGCAGAAATTATTTGTGGGTCATTAGCCATGGTGTTATTCAACAGAGGGAAATTAAGTCTCACCTGCAGCCTGTTGAGTTTCCCAGAAAGCAGAGCTTTCCGTTTGCTCAGTGACTATTTCTTTTAAAGGAGAGAAGTCGTCCTGCCCTGCCCGAGGTTTGGATCCTAGCAGTTCAGAAGGGGATGTGTCTCTTGTAGATCGGCCCAGTTCATCTGGGCCACCAAAGCACCTGCACTGACTTGGTTTCTCTTTCCAGCAGCCACGGTCTGGGACTTGTCATCCAAGTTGTCCCTGTTAGGAGGGGAATGGTTCCCTTCTTCTGCTGTTAGTGCAGCTCGCTTGTATTTCTGATGCCAGTGCTAGGTTTGGGGTGAGACATGGGGGGTGAGACATTGGTCCCCTAATGCCTCATCTGTGTGAGTGTCCCACGCTTGTCACAGAATCCCAGAATGATGTGGAGTTGGCAGGAACCTCTGGAGAGCACCCAGTCCAACCCCCTGCCAGAGCAGGGGCACCCAGAGCAGGTCCCACAGCAACGTCTCCAGGGGGGTTGGAATGTCTCCAGAGAAGGAGACTCCACCACCTCTCTGGGCAGCCTCTGCCAGGCCTCTGACACCCTCACACCAAACAAGCTCCTCCTCAGCTTCCCATGGAGCTTCCCCTCTTCCAGCTTGTGCCCGTTCCCTCTTGGCCTGTCCCTGGGCACCACTGGAAAAAGCCTGGCCCCATCCTCCTGACACCCACCCTTGAAGGGTTTACAGGCATATAAATAGTCATGCATTATTCTGAACAGAGCGGACATCCCTGCTTGGAGTGATGTTCTTCTGCAGAAGTAAATCCAATTAATAGACTTCAAACAACACCGGCTTCACCGTAAAACTGTACTCTGTGGTGCCATCCCCACAGCAGAGCCACCAGGGAGACACGGCCTTGTCCCAGCCTCTCCAGCACGAAACCTGGGATCTTCGTTTAAGCCGCTTGGGAGTGGTTCTAAGCTGCGCTGGGGCAGCTGACGGGCAGCGCATCGTCCCCCTCCCCTGTCCCTGCCAGGGTGAGAGGGCAGAGAGGAGCCACCTCCTAAACCCTCCCAGCACAATTTGGCACCGTTCACGTTTCAGTGCTGCAGGATTCCTGGGTAGGTGTTCTGGGAAAGATGAACCGTCTTTGAAAGAGATTAAAAGAAAAATTTCACAGTTTCTTCCTGTAGGTACATTTTAAGGGTGTAAAGAAAATACTTGTGAAGTTACCGTTATTCTAAAATTAGAGCTGAGCCTGAGTGGTAGTTTAGCATGTAGAAAAGAGAAAGGCAATCCTCAATATTTAACGTGGGGTGGCAGCTGGGGAGCAGCAGGAGAGTGAGAGGAAATCATCGCATTTACAAAGAAGAATTCTGGGCTGCGTGCAGCAGCAGGGACTGCGGTCCCAGCGCGATGCGAGGACAAATCGCAGCGGGAGCAGGTAATTGGGGAGGAACACTCGCTGTGCGTGGCAGCGCCTCCCCAGCCTCCCCTTTCTGCTGGGAAAAAGCCCCTGCCCCAGGCACGGGGAGCTCGCTCCTCTCCGGCTCCGGCTGTGCCGCGTCCCGGCCGGCTGCGGCATCGGGCCTTCAGGGTACACACGCAATTACTGGATTAACAACCTGAGTAACTCACCTTCAGACATGAAATATTTTCTGTTGCTTTCATTGTCGTAGCTAAAGGTTGCGCTTTGGTTGAGCCCACCGCGGTGGTTAGACGGGGAAACGCTGGTTGAAACTCCATTGGCTTGTGGTTTGTGAAGTTATCGTCCTTCTCAGTTTAAAATCTCTTCATCTAGTTGCTTTAAACCTTTTTTTTTAAAGCAACTGGTGTCGTCTGTTTGAATTGAATGTGTAACTGGAGATTAGTGAAAAATGAAATTGGAGATTAAATGTCATCTTGTAATGTTTTCACCTGCAGCTGAAAAACTGTACCATGATATTCCACATCTAGGTGTATCTGTCACAGGCAGATGTTTTCTGTGGTTGTGTGCTGTGGGTCTGTGTAGGAACATGGTGTGGACACTGACCCAGCTCTCCAGGAGCTTGCACAAAAACTTTTGTATCAAGCCTGTTGTCATCTCAGCTTGAACAGAGGAGCTGTTTTTTACTAAATAATAAACTAAGTCCCGCAGTGACACAGATTTTTTTAATTTATTTTTTTTAAAAGCTCTGTTATCAGAGTGGAGAGGTTGTTTCTGCTCATGTTGGAACACTCTCTGTGGCTTCTCACCTTCCCTCGCCACGTGAATTCAGTTCTCATGGCACCCCCAAATGTGAGGAGCCTCCTCAGCTTGCTGCTTCTGTGGCAGAGGAGCATCCCCATCCCTGGCAGGGTGGTGTCCTCTCAAGTTGTCTCTTTGCTGCCGGCTTCTGGGGGGTGTGTGGATAACACCAGATTATCCTGCGGTTGGCAGGATCGGGGAATCTCGGACTGGTTCTGGGTAAGGGAGCTCAGGTGTTTTATTGCACAACACAGCCTTGTTTGGGTTCATTGCTTTCACAGAAGTGACTGCCCTGAGCATCGCCAGAATGCTTTCTGTGCAATTAAAACATTAGCGGTGTTTTTCAGCCTAAGCTGTCTACAAGACAAAAATGTAGAGAAACCACTCCTTTAAGTGGAGCAGAAATGAACTAGAATCACAGAATGGTTTGGGTTGAAGGGAGCTTAAAGCCCCCCCCAGTGCCACCCCTGCCCTGGGCAGGGACATCTCCCACCAGACCAGGTTGCTCCAAGCCCCCTCCAACCTGCCCTTGAACCCCTCCAGGGATGGGGCAGCCACAGCTTCTCTGGCCAACCTGGGCCAGGCTCTCCCCACCCTCAGTGTAAAACACGTCTTTCTAAACGTTCTCTCTTTTAGTTTAAAGCCATTTCCCCTTGTCCTGTCGCAACAGGTCCTGCTAAATGCTCTGTCCCCGTCTTTCTCATGAGCCCTCCTCAGACCCGGGTTGGGGGTCCCGGCTCCCTGGTAGCCCACAGGCAGAGCCCACCCCCAGCTCCTCCTCACACCCGGGCATCAGGCTCTTACACGTGCAACGTGCGAGGCCTTGTCCTGCTGGTTCTTGCTTTCTGCTACGGATCTTGTGCACTTATTAGTTAATTACCTTAAGCATATATTTGGATACGCACGTTTCCAAGAATTAACAGAGTGTAATCACTAAAATCCTAGATTAGATAATGATTAGATTAGATTTAGTGAACAAATTACTGGCTGCAGTTCATTTGGTGCATCTTGAAGTGCTCTACTTGGACCTTCCTCAGTCCTCAGGACTCAAGATAACCTGATAGATTTTTCAATTGAATTTGACATATTAATAGCTGAGACTAAAGGAAGATTCAAAGCTTTGTTATCTCTGTCTTGTGCCTCTTTGAAAAGTTTGTCTCATTTAAGCGGAGGGACTGAAAGGAGACTGGTGATGAGGTGTATGTTCCTCATGCAGTGATGGCAGCGGGTGCTTGAGGCAGGGGCTGGTGAGGGTGCCTCAGTTCATAGGCACAGCCTGAAGTTGGTAGCAACCTGAATTCTACCACTCTGCAGGGGCCAACTGTGTGCTCTCCAAATAATTCAAAATAACCATCAATAAGCAAGAGATTTTATAGAAATGGTGGTAGAAAAGCAGTACCTGAAAGCCAGTGATAACGACAGAAATTAAAGTAATGGTGTTTGACACAGGAGATAAGTGGTGGAGCTTAAAGACTGTAACTTCACTGGGGTCTCCTCTTTGGCTTCCCTCTGCCTTTGGCTGGAGGCGGCCCCAGCTAAAGAGCTGGGCCATGAACGCTGGGGAGCTGCACAGTGGGTGGTTTTGTTGGTGGTGGGGAGGAGGAGAAGGGCTCCCCTGGTCTCCTGCTCTTCGTATCCCTCGGTGTGTGGTGGGTGTGTGAGTCAGAACCCCCGTCCCCATCCCGCTCTGATGGAAGAGCAGACTGTACTTCCAGCGCTGATGCCCAGCTCTTCTGAACCACAGCCGTGTCCCTGCCGACTCCACCGAGGTGTTGGAGAACCTCCCCCGGCACCATGTCAGCAGCACATCCATCCTTCAGTTGTGACAAATGGTGGCATTTTCCATCGTCTCTTGGGCTGCGTCTGGCGTTGCTCTCTCCTGGTGCGAGAAGGGTTGTAGACCCTCCACCAAGCCCTTTCTGCACAGCTATCGCTGAGCTGCAGAGATGTTTCCGCTGCTTTTGCTCGATGGTGCTGGTCGCGTGGACATTCCTGTGTAATAGGGATGTCGTTACTATGGTAATTACCCTCATGCTTAAAATATATCCCTTATTTTCTAACTGTGAAGTATCGTACCTGCCCTCTGCTGAAGTTTGATGTTGGGCAATGTATGCATGAAGCTGTTTTATTCCTTGTACCATTGACTTAGTTGTATATAACATCAGGGTGTGTGTGTGTGTGTGCAATTTCTTAGAAATTACTTCCTGTTCTCCTCCAGATTGTTGTTAAAAATGATTGACAGTTTTGAGCAGGGAACGGGTCCTCAGAAGACCCAGCTGCAATGTTCTCATTTACTGGTGGTTCCTCTTATTGGTGAACCCACCTTTCATCCTCTTGACAACAGCCCTCAGTAATCTTCCTTTTTTTAATGTTGGTGTATTGTAGCACAAAACCCGGATAGTTTTCACAAAGCTACGGGACCTTCTCTGACCTCTACCTGTCTCCTTTAAAAATTTGGTTAATAGCAATGCTCTAAAATTAATATTTGTAATCTTTTCTAGTTGTATTTCAAACCATTTTATTTTTCTCATTTAAACAGTTATTTCTTCTAAATCGAGAGATTTTAATTTATGTGCAAATTAGGTACCTTTCTAAAAAATACACAACTGTATTTCTGGCTGATGGCATCTTGTTTCACAGTGTCAGCGTTGCTGCTTGGTGGTATGGGGGTTTGGGTGGAAAAACATAGGGATTTGTTTGAGAAAGAAGGTGCACTTTTTTTTTTTAAATACTGCACTCTGAAGAAAACAAATTTATTTAATTTATTTAATAATCAAAGTGTTCGGAAAAACATTCTGTCTCTTAAGGAGGTTTTACTCATTTTCTATCAGAGGACATTTTTCTTCCCTCTTTGTGCGCTCACGTCAGCCTGTGGGCAGGCGACCACGGTCCTTTGCAGCTCAGGTCTCCCTGACACCGTTGGGGTGGGACAGAGCCCCCCACCCTGTGCCGCTGCGTGGCCCCTGCCCAAGGAGGGGTCCTTCCTTCACGTGTGTCCACCTTCACGTGTGTCAGTGTGGGACCATGCTGGGGTCCTGCATGGGCCAGGGGCATGTTCTGCTTCTGGAGAGCTGAGGTGGACGCTGAAATCGGGTCCCTGAGGGAAGGGCGCAGAGGTTGGAAGAGTCTTTGTCCCTCTGCTAGGAGGAACCTTTCCACATTTTGGAGCTCCACGTGCCGGCAGAGAGCAGCAGATGAGCACTGGGGCTCTGTTCCCACCCGAAAACCAGCAGCAGGGGGTGGCTGGCGCCGGTGGGGGTGCACTTGGTGGGGGGAGCTGTTGGAAAGGAGTTCCATAGTTCTTCTGTTGGCTGCTCAAAGGATGTCCCTAAGGGGAGTCAGTGCCCGGCACTCCTGGGAGTCGGGACTGCTCCGGGTGGGAGCCGTTGAGTTTGTGCAG
>JAHREE010148933.1:0-12942 GCA_033628505.1 Tringa tobata | reverse complement strand
TCTCAGCCCCCCCTCCCAGCAGAGGGGCTCCAGCCCTCCCAGCATCTCCGTGGCCTCCTCTGGTCATGTGGTTCTGTCCTCCCTGGGCCAAAGCATCTTGTGTGTTGCTCTCAGGGGCACAGCCCATTATAAGAGCATGGCGCTGATAACGTGAGCCCTGGAGTGAAGATGGAGTGGGCACTGCCTGCTGCTGTGGCCATAGCATCACCAGACCCTTGATGGGGCAGGTTTTCCTCCTGTGGAGCTGCTTAAAGCTGCAGAGTGAGGCAGGCGCTTCTCTTGCAGACGCTGCTGGACCTGGGTGCCTCCCCGGACTACAAGGACAGCCGGGGGCTGACACCCCTGTACCACAGTGCCATGGTGGGGGGGGATCCCTACTGCTGCGAGCTCCTGCTGCACGACTACGCCCGGCTCGGCTGCGTGGACGAGAACGGCTGGCAGGAGATCCACCAGGTGGGATGGACGGCGGGATGGGATGTGGCTGGGGTGACCACTGTCCTGCGGCCGGTGGAGAGGCTTGTCCGGTCCCCTGGGGTGCTGCAGGCGGTGGAGGTCCTGCTCGGCAGAGGTGGCCGGCACAGGGGCCAGGCTCTGGTGTGTAGGACTCACACGTGGTCCAGGAGCAGCTCTGGCTCCATCCCGGGCCAATGCTCAGTCTGTTCTGCTCGGTCAGTGGTGCCTGGGATCCTCCCCAGATTGCAGCTAGCTTGTAGGATAGTGCTTTGGGATCTCAGTCCAACGCCCAAACCACAGTTGCACATGTCCCTGTTTTACACACTAAGTGGATTTGGCATGGGGAAGACATGGGCCTGGGGTTAGGGGATGTGAGCTGCTTCAAGACTGAGAAACTCTGAGAGAAGGGAGGATGCTCTGGCTCTGCCCGGAGTCCCCTTGTCTTGGGCCATCGGGAGGACAGGTTGTCTTTGGGCCTGTGGCCTCCTGAAGCAACCCAGCTCTCAGCACCCTGCAAGGTGGATGAGTACTGGCACAGCAACGGATGAGTGGATGAGAATGAAAAAACTAGAGATGTCTGTCTGTGATCTTGATTCAGTGGATATGACTATCCCCCCTCCCCATCCTACCTTGCCTTGGCAGGTCTTTGAGGGCTGCTGGTCCCAGGAGGGACCAAACGTAGAGGGAAATACCACAGCAGTTAACTAGGGATGTAGGTCCATTGCCCTCCTCTTTGCCTGCTTGTGCTTCAGGGCTTCTTTTCAGCAAATTATTACATTGAGAGGGCAAACAGTCTGGAGGAGGCCCTGGTACCACTATGATGCTGATCCCAAATTTGCAATTGATGTAGAGGTATTTTCTCCAATAAGTATTGGGTTGTATATTGCTCTGAGGAGCAGCAGTGTGCGTGCGTGCATGTTAATGGGACTTTTCAGTTACAGGTCCAGCCTGATTCAACTTTTCTAGCATGAGGATGTTAAGGGATTTATCATCTTCCTGGTGCTCCTTGATTTTCTATTTCATTTTTCCGTTTTGGGTTTCGAGCAGGCATGTCGCTATGGCCATGTTCAGCACCTGGAGCACCTTCTCTTCTACGGGGCTGATATGACTGCACAGAACGCCTCAGGAAACACCGCTCTTCACATCTGTGCTCTCTATAACCAGGTACATCCGTGGTTTGGGGCATGAGAACAAGGTGTAGATGGGGCACCAGCCTGCCTGAGACAGAGCACGACATTGGGCTGGGACACCTTCTTATGGCTTCAACTGTTCCCAGACCCAGAAAGATTCTTCTGAAGCATATCCACACTCTGGCCTGGGATGAGGCTGATCCTGTTTGTAGTACCAGCCTGATTTTGGATTTCCCAAGAGGCAGGACCAGAGAAGAGTCTATGGTTTAATCTGTTCTCCTTCCCAAGAAGTTTTTGCTGATTTACTGCCTGAAGTGCTGTAATTTCTCCTCTGCTTCCTATTCCTCCTTTGCAGCCAGCCCCACTCCTGGCTGGGAGGGAGTGGTTTGCCTGGGTGGAGAGTTGCTAATTGGGCCCAGGTGATCACATTTAATTTGAGGCAGCACCTGGGGCACATGCCTATGTGGGGACACATCCTGTGGCTTTCACTCTGCTCTGGGGAAGGTGTGGGCACTGGGGTCCTGTCCTACTCGCAAATGGCCCTGAATTCTTACTGCTGATCTCTGAATTTTGGAGAAGACTGTCCAGGCAACATAGGGCACTGTTTCTACTTTATCTGCTGTGTGGCCGCTAACCTCAGTTCAGGAGGAATGGAGGGTGGTGGAAGAGCCCTCTCTGATCTTGCACACACCCTGTTGTCTTTCTGAGAAGTGCAGGTCAGTATCTAAGGATTTCTCATGTAGGTTTTGCTCCTTCCTGGAGTTTTTTATGCATTGTATTATGTGGCTTTTGATTATAAAGGGAATTTTCAGTTTGAGGTGTCCATGCTTTAAAAATTGAACCCTGTGATGTTTTTCTGTGGATAGGGGTACACGGAGGGTGATGTGTAGCCTCTTGGGTTCTCACAGGTGTGTTCTGCACATCAGGGACTTCTGTACCTGGGGTCTGTCCCCTGGGACAGATGGGCAGAGCGGCAGTAAAGAGCTGCTCATCAGTAAAGGGGCTAATAAACACGTTGAACTGACATCATTCAGAAGCATGGAGCGCTCAAAACAAAACCGATGAAAGGCTTTAGGAAACAGCAATACTGGGGAATGGTTGGTGGCCACTGTGCCCACAGCTGTGCTCCCGGGCTGGTGTTGGGGCATGGCCACGGTGCCCCAGGGCCGCATGCAGGTGGGTGGACTTGGTCAGCATGGGGGTGGGCAGTTCGTAGGGGCTGAGCATCCTTCCTCACTCGCTCTTGCCGAAGGAGGCTTTCTGAGAGCGATCAAACCATATGATTTGTTTCTTCATTGTCACATCTGCAGTGCTAACTGGTCTCTTCCCTTTCCCCCCTCGCTTGCCTTCACAGGAGAGCTGCGCTCGGGTTCTCCTCTTCCGTGGGGCGAGCAAAGACATTCGCAACTACAACAGCCAGACAGCGTTCCAGGTGAGGCAGCGAGCGCTGGGCCCCGTCCCCCCACAGAGCCCCTCGTGGCCCCCGGCACGGGCAGCCCCTGCGACAAGTCCTGGGCATGTGGGGGGGTAAAGCTCATGGCAACAAACCCATTGGTTCAGGGTGTCTGATCTGGTGCCAGCTTAATTGCAGGGGCTGGAGGGAGGGAAGAGAATGTGTGGTGCACATGGAAAGGGCTGTGAAGGTGATGTCTTATGGTGGGAGACTGCAAGAGCTTGTTGGGTCATGTGTAATGGAGGTGGGAAGGAGAGGTTATTGCTGTCTGTAGAAATGTTGCAGTAAATGCTAGAGAAGGAGCAGAGTCTTTAGAAATAAAGGACAGTGATGCCACAGAAATCAATGCACCTAAACTCATTAATCAACTTAAACTGGAAGTTAGAAGACCTCCAGCTAGAAGAGGAGTGAGACTCTGGAACAGCTTTCCAGTGAATATGCGGGGTAAGGCAGGTGGAGAAGGGGAGCTCGGTCACTTTGCAGTGTGGCTCCTTCTGTAAGTCTGCAGCTGGCGGGCAGCGACTGCGGGCACAGCCTGCAGGCTGTGGTGTGGGATGCAGGAGGGCTCTTCCCACCCAAGGTCTACTTTGCTCCTCTTCTTTAAAGTTTTTGAGCTGGGAATAGCCGTTCTGTTCTGTCTGTGCTCTTACCGAAGTGCAGTCCTTTGCCTGAGGAGCTTTCAGAAGTGTTGTGACTCAGTGTCCGGCTGATGCTGATCCTCAGGTGTCCCTCGAGAGCAGAGAGCGTCTGTCGGCGTCTTACTCACACGCCAGCTGGGGTGGCTGCAGATGAGCTTTAGATACGCCTCTTCTCGCTTCTCCTCAGTGATGTTCATAGCAGCTTTAGGTCGGACAGCCCCTGTGGACGTCCCACGTGGCCCCTGTGAGAGAGAGCAGCTCTGTTACAGATGTGATCGGTGCCGTTGGAGCGGCAGCGCATCCAGGGGATGGGGACAGGGACTGGCTGGGGAGATGCTCTGCGGGCAGGAAATCGGCCACACTGGGCTGTGCCGTGCCGGCCTTCCTCTGTGCAGGAGCAGTGGGCATGGCCAGTGACCCTCGTGTGTCCCGAGGGACCAACTCCACTGAAAAGGCACCAAATCCCAGTGCGGCCAATGCCAGGAGCATGCGGGGAAGCCGGAGAACATCTGACCCGACCTGGCTGCTCACTGGCCATGGTCTCCCCAAACCCCCTGCTGCAGTGGTGCTCTGTTCTGCATGAGGATGTTTCATTCAAGTGTTAAGTAGGTTTTAATTCAGATTAAGTGTATTGCCCTAAAAAGAGTGCATGGAACTCATGTGTGTGCTCACCATGGCTGTATAGAGGGATCAGGCAGGTGTGTGGAAATAATCACTTGTGAATCACCCGTGTGCACGGTGTGAGGAACTGAAAACACTCAGGCAGTTTCGGGAAATGAATTTGTAGCTTAATCTTGTTTAAAAGTACTTTCTTTATTAAGGCTGAGATGATGTTACTTTCCAGCTGTGCTTTGTTTTGGCTTGGAGGCTGAGGAGAAAAATGGGCCTTGAGTGTCAAACTGAGCATCCTTAAAGGCAGCCTGGTGTTTTGTCATGTGCAGGAACTTGACATTTACACCACTCAGCTAATTCTCCTGTTAAGTGATGGTTGTCTGGTCATATCTGGAAGTGTCACTTGTGTGATGAAGTGTGGGTGTCTCCCTGCAGAGAAGGGGAGACTCGTCCTCCCCTCCATGGTGGCCTGGGGACCACGGTGGGACTGGCTCTGGCAGGGTGCTCAGGAGCATGGGCACCACCACAGCTTTGCTCTGAGCGATGGCATGACCTTGCCAACCACAGGGGATTCTGGAGGATGCCTGAGCTCAGCCCTTGGTGGGTGGCCCTGTTCTCTGTGAATCCACTGTGGCTCAGAGCCTCCTTTGTCTGCCCTGTGATATCTCCTGCCTCATGAGGTGGGTCGTGAAAGGGCTTCATGTCTGTCCTGCTTGGAGACCGTTGCCCTCTGTGGAGCTTTGCTCTGGGCGTTGAGGGCAGTCTCATCTGGCTGCTCTCTGATTTAATATTAGAATGTTTATTTCCAGGAAAGGCCTTTTTGCAGGAAACTGCTGACTCCTTTTTGAGATGAGCTGAACTTTTGGAATCAAGAGATGGAGAAAGTGCAGTCTTTGTGCTTTGGGCGTTTGCAGGTGGTGTGGTGGAGGGAGGCAAACTGCTCCTGCTCATGTCCTGGAGAGCCCTAGTGGGCCTCAATGAGGGAAAAACAGTGTTTGTCTTTCCCGTCTTGACGTAGTGTGAGCAACTGGAAATTTCTGTTCCAGAGACTGAAAAGTGGTTGGTGACCCAATGGGTTTGTGTACTGGCAAATCTAAACCAGATTTTGATGTTGGTGATGTTCTGCCTTCAGTTCCCAGCTTTCAAAGAGGAACTCTCCAACTCCTAGCTTGGGTCTCTTGCTCCAGACTTCAGCGAGTCATTAAGTTGGTGTCCCCTGAAAAGTCTGGTGCTTTCTCCCGTGTCTCCTTCTCCCGGCCGTGGTGATGGGGTGCTGCCTTCCTGCGGCAGAGTGCCACCCGGCAGAGGGAGCGGAGCCGGGACGAGGGGTGACACCCCAGCCCTTCTGTGGCTGCTGGCAGCTCCTTTAAATACCTCTGCTACTGCATGGCTGTTTAGTCAGGTTACTGCACATACCTCCTGTTAATTTGATTGCTGCAGTTAATCAGATAGCTTGGTGCCAGTGGCCTGAGATGACTTGAGATAGCAGGGAGTAATTTAGCAGGTTGAGAAGCTGTAATCTGCTTGGTTATCTTCCCTGAGGCTGATCAGCGTGCTCATGGCCTGGGGTGATGTTCTGCCTCCCGCTGTGTGGAGCTCCTCGTGCTGCAAAGGGGGCTTGTTCCCCAAGGTGGTGGGGCAGGAGTGCCTGGAGCAGCATCACCTCTTTGTGGCTGCTAGCAGGCTTCGGGGGGAGAGGAAAAGCAGGGTGGATTTAGGGAGAGAGTTTTCCCAGAGTATCTTCCGAGCTTCTGGCAATCTGACCTCTGTTTTCCCAAGCCAGGTTTGTACCTACATCTGTCTTCAATTGCTCTTAGCTGGCCTTTCATCCATAAATTGTCTAAGAGAGTCCCCTGTGCAGGTGCAGTCCTTCCCAAAGCTTCCCTGCTTCATCCAAATACATTCTCACAGAAGGATGGAGACATCATTTTTCAGGTTATATATTGCATACTCAAAATTTACTGGATGAAAAGAAAGTTGTTTGGTTTTTTTTTTCTTTTTTTCCCCTTCCAGTTGCTTTAGCAGTATCCTTGAGCAGAAACAAAGTACTGCCAAAGCGTTCATCGTCTCTCAAACCTCCCATGTGCCTTGAGGTGGTCACTGACAGGAATCGGGGTGTTGGCCACTGGAGCGGGCGGTGGGTTGTGAGCCTGTGATGGGAAGGACCGGGACTCCAGCCAGGACTGTGACCACCAGCAGTTGCTGCTGTGGATGTGGTGAACCCACCATCCCTCTTTAAACAACAGGAAGGTACCCAGCAGAGGGCTGGAATATGTGGAGAGGCCCATGAGAAGGCAGTTGTGCAAAGACTGTGAATGGTGGCTGAGTCAGTCAGTGGTGTCCTCCCTCCCACCCTAGATCCCAGGGAGGTGAAATCCTGTATCCATAAGTTTAAGTTCAGGATGGGAATGTTTGGCAATGTTCTGTCCCTTAAAAGGGTGAAGACTTGTCTATAAGTCTTGTCCTTTAAGAGGTGCTTTTTTATGTTGTGATAAGGTTACCCATCCTTACTACTTCAGTCTTGCTCTTGCATGGGACTATTGACAGCTCGGAGTCCCCCAGGTCAGCTTGTCTACGCTTTCTTGTGGTGTTCACTAAAGTATGAAGTGCTCGCTGCTGTTCAGCTGCAGTGCTTTGGGTTTCTCTTTTCCCTTTCCTCAATGTCAGGTTGACAGAGTGATGGCAGAAGAGAAGACCTTTCAAATTCTGTGGATGACCATGTCCCTCCCTGAGCATGCAAATCATGCAATTTGACTTGGAAATGAAATCATTACCTTTGCAAGCTGAACTTCATCAGAATGATGATCCACACCTGGCGGTGCAGGCAGACCATGTGAAACAGCCTTCCTGTGTCACTGGGGTTTGCCATCCAGCTGATGAGAAGTGGTTTGATGGAGCCTTCCATAACAAGGGTGTGAGAGGGAAGGAGATACCCTCTACTCTTGCCAAAGTCACTGTCCCCATGGCTCTAATCCAGCTTGCTATCTGCCAAGACCTCCAGGGCCTTTTCTGATGCACTGCTCCCTGGTTTGTGTCGTTGCCAAAGCTGCTTCTCTCCCAGACACAGCACTTTGCATTTGTCCTTGTTCAGTTTCATGGGGGTCCTGCTGACCCGTTTCTCCATCCTGTCCAGGTCCCTCTGGGTGGCAGCCCTGCCCTTGTGGATATTGACCATTCCCCCCCAGTTTGGTGTTGCCTGCAAACTTGATCTCTGTGGTGTCCACCTGTCACTGGCCATTGGGCAGAGAATGATCCATTAACAGCCACTCTGAGCCCAACCATCCAACTAGTTTTCCCCGTTGAGCTGTCTACGTGTCCATAGTGCAGTGGCCTAATTTCTGCACAGATAAAGATGAGACATGGAAGGCTCCATCTATCTTGCTTCCCTGTGTCCTCTGAGATAACTACTGGTTTTCCCACCTCCATATCAAAGAGGTCAGGCAATCTGTACCACTCCTGTCTCTCAGCAGTCTGCCTTGTGTGGGGCTGGAGATCTGCCGCTGCCGCAGCAGCCCTCCCCTCCTCCACGTAGAGATTTCCCCGTAAACAGCAGGAGAATCCTCAACAGCTGCTGTTCCATAGCTGTACCAAACGGTCTGGTTCTGCTCCCCATGCCTCTGCATCTGCTTCCCCATCGGTCCCAACTGCTCCCTGTTGGGGTAATATCCTGCCTTACCTGGGTTAAGCCCTTTCTGATCCCCTGGTCTCTGCCAGCGCATCAGGTCTTGCTTTCCTTTTCCTCCCTGGTTTTCAGATGTCTTAAGGACTCAAGTGCTTTCTTTCTCAGGAGCCCAGTACTCTGATGGGATTAAACCAGGTGTCACATACTGGCATCCCTGCACTTTGAATCTTTGGGTCATTTTTTCACCTTTCTAAAAATAAAAGTAGCTCTTCCAGTTGCCCTTACCCCTGCGGAAAAAGTAGGAAAGGTCCAGGTCCTTATGGTCAGGTCATGGCTTGCCTTGCACTGTGTTTCCAGTGGCCTGTTATGAGGTGCAGGCAGTTTCCTTCTAACAAGCATTATATTGTTCACAATGTGAACTTCCCTGTGTTCTTTCCCAAAGCTCACATCTCTAACATGGAGCCTGAGCTTTGTGTTCTCAACATCAAGATGTATCTTCCTCGCCTGGAAGGTTTTGGAGGTTCCTTACACTGCCCCTGTATGTTCTTGGAAGGTCTGTGGGTCAACCATGGTGGCCATATGACAGCCCTTGCTGTAATCGATAGTTCAAAGGGAAATGAATGGGTATTGGGGTGTTTCTAATTCACAGTTGTGTTTAGATGGGCCTAAGTCATCTTTGTTCTGCATGTGTTCTTGCAGTCTTCCTTTCCCAGCAGTAATGGAAGGTGGTTCCATTGGAACCATCCAAATGGAAGTTAGCACATTTGACGTGCCTTTTCTGGATGGAGGCTTCTCATCTGTGTCTTCGACAAATGTCATTGCTTGGCCAAAGTCAAAGGTGACTTTTCCCTTGTCTCCTCAGCGACGTTTCTGATGTCCAGACTGTTGCCATCAGGGCTGATGGTGCCCAAGTGCTGCTCATAGTACCAAATCACGCCATGTAAGAAAGACTAACACAGCTTGGTTGTATTGGAAACCATTTGACTCTATTTAATTTCCGCTCTGCTTTGGCCCATTTACTTACCCAAAGTATGCACTGAAAAATTATTATAAATGCGTGAGCTTTTAGAGCCAGTAAGGATGGCTATGAGGACCTATCAAAACGTGAACTCAACACTGGAAGTTTTAATTGTCAAGAGATAATAATCCAGTGTTATTTATTTGAAAAAAAAACCAAAAAAACAAACCAATCATAATTTTCTAAAGGTTTGCTTGTGTATGTGAGCAGGTGACTGGTATCGAGCTGAAACTAAACATAGAAGGTGATTTCTTTCCTGTCAAACTTGTGTGCCAGTGGAGCTATGGGATCACTTGTGTTGGCTCATCACAAACACGTCTGATGTAGGCTTCAGAAGTGCAGACAAGTTTCTTAATGATCAGTAAATGTCAAATTTGTACAAATTTCTTTGTCCTCATTATACTCATGGTTGAACTTTTCCATTTATACAGGATTATCATATGCAGAATATAAAAACAGTATGCAAGGAGTTGTTTCCAATTTCTTCTAATTGCACTGAACTTTAACAATCAGAGCTGCTGCTTTTCTGTCAAAAAGTTATTTGTCCTTTTGATTTCCGTATTTTTGTGTGGTGTTTTTTTTTTATCCTCCCATCTCCCCAGGTTATATTCTTTTGAACACATCTGTGTGGTGATGGGGTTTTTTGGTGGTTTTGGTGGCTTTCTTTGGTACATAATCATGCTATATGGGAACAAAGTTTCTTGTTATGACTCGTACAGGCTTTGTAGATGTAGAGCTGCTCTGGCTGGGGTGCACCCAGTCACTCATCCGGGAGTCTCTAACTGGTAATACTGGCCTTGGTCATGAAACTTAAGCATGTACCAGAGGTTTTAGTCATAGGATCATAGAATGGTTTGGCTTGAGAGGGGCCTTTAAAGGCTGTTCAGTCCAATGCCCTGCCATGAGCAGGGACATCTTCAACTAGACCGCTTTGCTCCAAGCCCCCTCCAACCTGGCCTTGAACCCCTCCAGGGATGGGGCAGCCACAGCTTCTCTGGGCAACCTGGGCCAGGATCTCACCACCCTCATTGTAAAAAAAAAAAAAAAAAAAAAAAAAAAAAAAAAAAAAAAATCTCTAAAAAATCTCTGCCTTAGTTCTAATTTAAATCTAGTCATCCTTTAAGTTGACTATGAACGCTTCAGACAGATGTTTAGCTTGATGTAAGGAATTCACTGTGTGAGCTGGGGGTACTTGTAGGGTGATCACCTCCCTGCAGAGCCCAGGGGGTGCTTGGGGTTGGTGCTGGCTGATGATGGTCAGATGCAGGGCAGGAGGTGTGCTGGCTGGAGCCGGGTCTGAGGGGCCCTGGGACCCCCCCAGGCCACTTCAGGGAAGCTGTTTGCCCCGTCCTGCTGCAACCCTCAGGTAGGACCTGGCCCTGGTCCCAGCTGAGCCCCACCAGTCCCCATCGGTCCCTTTCTTCGTCATGGGGAGGTCCTGTGGGTGAGCGGCCCTGCTCTCGGCTGCTCCCCAGGTTGGTGACAGGGATCTCCCTCCATTGTCCCAGCAGTCAATGATGACACCAAACGGTACCAGCCCCCATGTCCATCCCTGAGGAATGGGCTCGTACCCAGCCACCAGCTGGGCTCCGCACGGCCCATCCCCACCCTTTGAGCCCACTGGCCCAGCCAGCTTCGCACCTACCTTGCCATCCTCCTGCCCAGACCATCCCTGTCCCTTCTGGCAATGAGGATGCTGTGGGACACCATGCTGAACACCTCCCCATGACCGGGGCTGACCACCTTCCCTGTGCTCCCCTTGCCCTGCGGGAGAAGGCAGTGCAAAGCTAGGACTGCAAAGGGACCTGAGAGGATTTTTTGGGCTCTCCTGCCCCAGGATCAGCTCCGTCTGACTCTTCTATGACTGGCATTTGCAAAAGCTGCTGGTGACCCCCCAGTGCTGCTGCAGCCCCCCGGGGTGCCTGCTCCTGCCCCCTGAGCCACCTGCGCTCTCAGAGAGCCTTTTCTGACACCCAACCGCAATCTTTCTTATTGAATTTTAAGCCCGTTACTTTTCCATGGTTATTGAGAACAGGTTATTTTTGTCCTTGCTGCAGCTGCCTTCTTTCTGTTTTTACAGTCGGATCACCCCTTCCCCACCCCATCTTCTATTCTCTGGGCCGAATATCCCAGGGCACACAGGCATCCCTGCAGAGACCTTGAAAGCATAATCCGATCATTACTATTGATTTACTCTGGATTCTCTCTGAATCTTTCATTTAACTCTGCTCCTAAAAGTAGCCTTCTCCAGCTGAAGCCCAACCTGTGCTGCAGCAAGCAGAGGGTTTACATCACACGTGTTAGAGGTGAGGCTGCTAATTGTAAATCCTGGTATGTTTTCCCTTTTCTGCCACAGCGTGACTTTGTTGACTCATTTTCAGCTTGTGATCCTGCAATCCTCAGATCTTCGGCAGGGCTGCTGCCTGCTGTCTCCAAGCTGGTGTTTGTGCCCAGTGCTGCAGGCTGGGAGCCATCCGGGCTGGGGAGACCCGGGGTGTCTCTCCTCCGTCCCTCCTGCTCCAACGGGACGGTCCCAGGGATGCGGAGGGTGCTCGGGTCCTTCCCGGCCGGGCTCACCAAGCCCCCCCGCCTGGAGGGCTCCCACCTTGGGCTCGTTCCCGCGCTCAGCACTTCTCCTGCTGAGGAGCCTCTTCCTTGTGCCAAGACAGACCTTCCCCACTGACTCCTACTCTGAGCACCCCTCGCAGGAGGGGCTGGCTCCGTCGTCTGTGATCCCTGTACATGAACTGTCATTACATTTGTCTCTATTGACTAAATCTTCCCGCCACCTCCTTCCCCCCTCACCAGCCCATTTCTTGAGTTTCCAACAACCATTTCGATTCTAATCCTCTAATGACTTTGCAGCTCCTTCCAGCCTGGTCTCATCTAGGAATTTAATATTCTGCACTCCATCATCCAGGCTGCTAATGAAAAAATTGAATACTACTGAACCTGGGGTAGGGTCCTGTGAAATCCATTTAGCATACATTTTTAGTCTGACAGTTAGTCATGAATTAGTTTTCTGATCAGTTTTTCATCACTTGGCAGGAGTTTCAGCTAGATTTAATTTCTGTTGTTTCTGAGAATGTCATACAAGGCTGTCAAATTTTTTGCAGAAAACGGCTATGTGATATCTTCAGTTTCTCTGCTGGTCACCAAGCTTGGCTGCTGCCCTCTCCTAGAAGTACCTTGGAGCCCTTCCGTTTGGTTTGCTCTTTACAAAGTGCTGTTGTTGGTTATCTCTGCTTTGCCTGGTGTTTTTCTGGATGATAGAATTAAGTTGCCTGATCCACAGGGTGATGGTCCTCTCCTTGCACTGCACCATTGAAGCTGGTTGGAACTTCTCTTTCTTTCCAGGCATCTGAGAACTGTCGCGGTTGATCCCAGCTTCCTACTGAATGATAGAGGGTTGAATCACAGAATGATATGGGGTTGGAAGGGACCTCTGGAGATCATCTAGTCCAAGCCCCTGCCAAAGCAGGGGCACCCAGAGCAGGTCCCACAGGCATGTGTCTAGGGGGGTTGGAATGTCTCCAGAGGAGGAGACTTCACCACCTCTCTGGGCAGCCTCTGCCAGGCCTCTGACACCCTCACACCAAACAAGCTCCTCCTCATCTTCCCATGGAGCTTCCCCTCTTCCAGTTTGTGCCCATTTCCACTTGTCCTGTCCCAAAGCCTGGCCCCATCCTCCTGACACCCACCCTTGAAGGATTTCCAGGCGTTGATCACATCCCCCCTCAGGCTGCTCTTCTCCAGACTAAACACACCCAAGTCCCTCAGCCTTTCCTCNGGAACTTCTCTTTCTTTCCAGGCATCTGAGAACTGTCGCGGTTGATCCCAGCTTCCTACTGAATGATAGAGGGTTGAATCACAGAATGATATGGGGTTGGAAGGGACCTCTGGAGATCATCTAGTCCAACCCCCTGCCAAAGCAGGGGCACCCAGAGCAGGTCCCACAGGCATGTGTCTAGGGGGGTTGGAATGTCTCCAGAGAAGGAGACTCCACCACCTCTCTG
>JAHREE010148932.1:0-17986 GCA_033628505.1 Tringa tobata | reverse complement strand
GACATGAGCTGGCTTTGTCTGTGTCCAGGGATGCAGCCAAAGAAGAGCACCAGGAGCTCCCAGAGCACCTAAGCAGACTTCTGTCCCCACTACGACAGCCCAGTCTGCACCCTGGGGCCCTCAGTAGGACCCTCAAATCCATCCATGGTCAACCTGGCTCCAGTTTGGCCACAGCCTCAGTCCCTGCGGGAAGAGATCAGGAAGAGATTGATGGAACAGTGGCACCTAATTTTAACCAAGAGGAAGTCCCCATTGAGAACAAAACTACTGGAGCCCATGGAAAGGAAGTGACACTTGAGGAGCATGGAGATGAAACAAGGATGGGGCCACCAGAGAGCCCACTGATGTGAGCATGTTTTGGCAGCCCAAGAGCAAGAGCAGAGGACAGCGGGCACAATTGGAGCAGGAAAGGGGGACAGGGATGAGGGACAACGTGTCCTGCTGTGTCCCTTCTCTCTGGAGAGATCATAGCTCTCTGCAGACGGTGAGGAGAGAGGTCGAAGGATGAAGGACAGCGAAGCTTGGACAGGCCCAGACAGAGGGGAAGGAGTTGGCTGAGGGCAGGGCATGATGGTTGGACACAGCAGGAGTGAGGGAAAGGTGTTTGGTGCCAATAAGAGGCAGCAAAGTGGACCATGGGCTGCTCCAGACGGGCTGTGTCTCACCAATGTCTCCGTCATCCCTCAAATCCTGGACAAATGAATCCCTGGGGAAGTGAGGAGCGGGAGGAGAGGAGAGACATGAAGCTTTTCCCACCCTGGAAACTGTCTCCACTGACATCTAGTGGCAAAACAGTCCTTTGCCTGGTAAAGATGAGAGTTGGCTCCTCCAGGCGCTGCTGCCTCTCCGTTGCACCCCACGGGGGATGTTGGGGTGGGTGTTTGATGGAGAGATGTTTTCCCAGTGCTCTACTGGTCCTACTGGTGTTCCCTCCCTGTTTGGGAGAGAGCTTAAACACGGCTGGGCCGTGTCAGACACCCTCAGGCACGTTCCCAGGTGGATTCAGAGCAGGTGATGGAGGTCCCACTCTGCTCTGTCCTCCCTTCAAGGGTCAGTACCAGCTCCAGGGGTGCCTTCTCCACCTCACTGTTCCCACAGTGATGCTGATTGCTGCCCAGCGTGTTTATGGGGACCTGCTCTTTTCTCATCAACTTTGCATGACCCGAGCAGTCCAGCCCAAAAACGGAGGCAGAGTGGGAAGTGGCTGCCTGGCAGCCTGTGGCAATGCTTCTTTTTGGGGACACAACAGCCATCAATCATCTGATTTCGAACACTGCTGGCCCTAATCTGCAATCTGCTAGTCAGCCACCAACAAATGAGGGAGCAGCCATGCTGTCTCAGAAGAAACCTATTTGAGTTTCTTTCTGTAGCCAAAAGCCTGAAGAAAACTGAAAATATGACAAACCTGTTTGCAGCAAACACTCAGCTCCCACTGTCTTTGTCTGCTCTTCGTGGGAGGACTGTGAATGGTCAGACACTGCCCATCATAGAATCATGGGTTGGTTTGGGTTGGAAGGGACATTAAAGATCATTGAATTCCAGTCCTCCTGCCCTGAGGGACACCTCCCATCAGACCAGATTGCTCCAAGCCCCCTCCAACCTGGCCTTGAACCCCTCCAGGGATGGGGCAGCCACAGCTTCTCTGGGCAACCTGGGCCAGGCTCTCACCACCCTCACACCAAACAAGTTCTTTCCCACATCTCAGCTCCATCTCCCCTCTTTCAGTTTAAAACCCTTCCCCCTCATCCTGTGNAGCTCCATCTCCCCTCTTTCAGTTTAAAACCCTTCCCCCTCATCCTGTGGCTTCATTCCCTCATCAGGAGTCCTCCCCAGCTTTCCTGGAGCCCCTTGAGGGACTGGAAGGGGCTCCAAGGTCTCCCCGGAGCCTTCTCCAGGCTGAACGTCCCCAACATTCTCAGCCTGTCCTCACAGCAGCCTCCATCCCTCCCAGCATCTCCATGGCCTCCTCTGGCCCCGCTGAACCAGTCCATGTCTCTCCTGTACATCTTCTCGAAGCTTGTATGGATTGGTAGATCTCCACCACATTTTATCTTTCGCAGGTTGAGTGCCAACCTGCACAGCTTATTTCACACAGAGGTGCTCCCAGTCCTGTAACCATCTCTGCTCTGACCCTCTCCCAGGTTTCCTCTATCCTTTTGGAGAGAGAGGACCAGACATACACAGTGGGCACACCACAGAATTATCTACAGAGCCATGATTTGATAATTCTGACATATAATGTCTTATTTTGTTGCACAGACCCCTGCAGCATACATGTAAGGAGCAGAGCTGTGCAGTGCCCCTGCCTTTGCCCATGGTGGCTCAGTGTCTTTAAAGTCTTGGACAAAGCTATCCAGAAGAAGCCTTACAGAAAGCCAAACAGCTTATTTCAACCTCTTTGCCCTTATCCCCCTGTCTTCTGGCTGCTTTCTGGATGTTTTGTGATGCAGGACTTCCTTTCGCTCACTTTTCTCAAGCAGAATCACAGAATGATATGGGGTTGGAAGGGAGTTTGGAGATCATCTATTCCAACCCCCTGCCAAAACAGGTCCACCCAGAGCAGGTTGCAGAGGAACTTGTCCAGGCAGGTTTTGAACGTCTCCAGAGACGGAGACTCCACCACCTCTCTGGGCAGCCTCTTCCAGGGCTCTGCCACCCTCAAAGTGAAGAAATTCCCATTTCCTCTTAGAATCATTGAATCGTCTAGGTTGGAAGGGACCTTAAAGATCATCTAGTCCAACCATCAATTTGCACTAGTGTTTTCACGTATCAGTTCTACCCATTGGTATGATTTCGAATTGAAATGGCACAACCAAACCCTTGGTAACCCCCTACAATCCCTGACCCGTTTAAAAAGTAGTTGCCACTTTCCCCATCTTTGGCCACCGGAGAAATTTCAAGCGAGAAATCCCATCCTGCTGTTACTAATTTCAGACTGCAGAGGTGACGATACCATCATAGGAGTCAAAAAACCTCAAAGAGGGACTGCCACCACAGCCCTGTTACTCGAGATGCTGCAGAGACAGTAGGAAAGACCTGCAATAGTTTTAAGTTTATAGTTAGCTATCATCTGCATTTACAGTTAACGATAAATAGTTAATAGCTATTGCTAAAATTTACCTAAAGCAGCGAGCTACGGGATAACAGCACAACGTCCTCTGGCGGCAAAGGGGTGTTTCCCTGGAAATAACCAAATAGCCTGTCTGTGCTTTTTCACACATTTTTCCTGATGGGTGTTTCCTTCATCTTTGACTGTCTAAAAAGGGGGTTAAAACGGCAGAAGCAGCCTGTCAGGAGAGGGGCTCTGCTGCTGCCGTCACCTCCCACCACCCCTGGAGCTGTGCTCCCCCTCACACCTGGGGTGGCCATGAGGGGAAGGCCTCTTTACCACCAGAGCAGACCTCCACGTAGCAAATCGGGGTCAATTACCTCGCTGCCAACTCCTGTGCCCGTTTATAGCGGTTTTATAGCCATTTTTATGCCGACTACGGGCGTTCCCAGCAGCCTAGCAGGGCGGAAAATCCTCACTGACAGGGGAAGGGTTAAGCCTCCCCAACATGGCGGCGCAATAAAGACTACATTTCCCATCGGCCCCCGCCCACCGTACCACGTGACCCCATGGCCCAATGGGGAGCGGCGGAAGGCGGATATAGTCCTCCCTTCAGGGCTTCTTCCTTCCTTTCCGCCGGGCGGCGCGGCTCAAGATGGCGGTGCAGATCTCCAAGAAGCGCAAGGTGAGAGCGGCCGCCCGACTGGACGCAGCCACGGAGCCCCTCCATATCGGCGGGGTCGTACCTGGGACGGTCCCAGGCTTCGCCGGGGCGGGGCGGCGGGGAGGGGATGGCAAAGGATGCGGGGGGATGGCGGCGGATGGGCCTCGGAGGCTCGGCGGGGAACATGGCGGCGGGAGGCCCGGGTGAGGGAGCGGGCCGGGGAACCCTAAGCGGGCCCCGGGGCTGAGGGGAACCGTGGTTTTCCCCCGTCTCAGTCCTTTCATGAGGCTTGCACAGGGCTCTGGGCTTGTGTGCGCGGGGGAGGCAGGCTGGGATTGTGCTGAGGGGCGCGGAGCGGTGCTGGAAGCTGATGAATTTGCTTGGTTTTTACTTTTTCTGTTAGTGGAGAGAGTTTGGGTTTTGGGACTCCCCCTTTCTGTAGGTCACCGAGGCCGGGAGGGTGCTGTCTTGGAGAGGGAGGGAGAGTTGGGGCCTGTGCACTGCCGGGGGGAAGCGGGAGCCTTAGCAGCGGGCCCCTGTGAGGCTGGGAAAGGGGTATTACCCTGAGATGCTTACCCCTAGTTATTTTACATAAATTCATATTGAATCAAAATACCACCACGAGCTGTGATTTTGGCCTTCAGCATAAATCATGGCTGTAGTCAGTGGTGTAGGCTCCTGCTGGAAGTGAATTGTCTCTGGGAACTTCAGGAGAGGTTTTTATTTTTCCCTGCTGCTGCTTCTTCCTCTCCATGGGGGAAGAGTCTGCAGGATGGACCCGGGGATCAATTGCACCCAAACTCAGACTATGAAAACTTTATGTTCAGGCTCAGTGCTTCAACAGAGCTTGACTTGGAGCCCCTCTTGTATGAGGACAGGCTGAGAGAGTTGGGGTTCTTCAGCTTGGAAGAGAGAAGGCTCCAGGGAGACCTTATAGCGGCCTTCCAGTACCTGAAGGGGCTACAGGAGAGTTGGGGAGGGACTCTTGATCAGGGAGGGGAGCCATAGGACAAGTTCTTAATGGTTTTAAACTGAGGGAGGGGAGATTGAGATTAAATACTAGAAATAAATTGTTTTCTGTGATGGCGGTGAAGCACTGGAACAGGTTGCACAGAGAAGCTGTGGCTGCCTCGTCCCTGGAGAGGTTCAAGGCCAGGTTGGACGAGGCTTTGAGCAACCTGGTCTGGTGGGAGGTGTCCCATGGCAGGGGGTTGAAAGGGACCTTAAAGATCATTGCCTTCCAACCCCTTATTTTATGACTTGGTCTGTTTGTTTTTCAGTTTGTTGCCGACGGTATCTTCAAAGCTGAGCTCAATGAGTTTCTGACTCGTGAACTGGCTGAAGATGGCTACTCTGGCGTAGAAGTCCGGGTCACTCCAACCAGGACTGAGATTATCATACTTGCCACCAGGTAACTGAGGTGCTGCTCTTGACTCACAGGTGCTGTGTGAGGATGTGAGGGATGCTCAAGTGTAAAGTGGTAAATATTATTACAAGAAGCTACTTGTAGAAGAGATCCTGAAGTGATCTTTAGTGATGCATCATCGTTACAACTCCTGAACTAAGTTAGATTCTCAGTCTGGAAGCCCTTTGGGGCATCTACAGGCTCAGACTTGGAGACATTTTTATTTTAAGTTCTATTGTATTTTCTTTTTTCCAGAACTCAGAATGTCCTGGGTGAGAAGGGACGCCGCATCCGGGAGCTGACGGCTGTCGTGCAGAAGAGGTTTGGCTTCCCTGAGGGAAGCGTTGAGGTAAAACTCTCTGGGTTAAAACAGTAGTAGGGGGGTTGTGCAGTGGGTTGTTGGCTCTGTGCATTGCCTGGGTGCTGTCAGCAGAAAGGCAGTTTGACTTGAAGGTAACTTGGGGTGTGTTTTAGCTGTTTTCACAAAACAGTCTTGCACTGAAATGCAGATTGTTTTGGTATTTTGAGTGCTGTCACTTCAGCTGGTTTTCTCTGATTTCCCAACAAGGAGGAAGCAGGTGAAACTTGACTTATTTGTAAATATTTTATAGAGAATGTTACTGTCTCAATATTGATGTGACATTTAATGTTTGGGTTTTGTGTGTTACTGTTACCCTTGATGAATTCATAATGCCTCTGTCCTTATAAAGAGACTGTTCTGGTGCAAAAGGATCTTTGAGATTTTTGAGTGTGATGCTGTAATGAAATAGACAGTAAACTGATACACCAGTAATTTCTGGTTTTTTAACATTTGAAATCTGGTGTCTTTACTAGTACTTTCCTCTCAAACAAATTGGGGGGTGGAATGTGTGGCCTGGGGTGGTGCTCACATTTATTCCTGCTCAATCAGTGTTGCTGGATCACGTTATACAGTGAAGATGGCTAATTATCAACAGCAGATGCTTAAACATCCTCAATGGCATTAACTCTGATGAACCGCATCATAAGTTGTCAGCTCTGGGAATATCATGTGCCTGATTTTAAATGTCTGTGTGTCTTCTGAAGTATCAGACTTTGGTCTCTTGGAGGGAGGTGTTAGATTTAAGACACCTCACTCTCTCCCAGATTTCAAAAATCAAACCTTTTCTTGGGTTTGATGTTAATTCTTAAGCATACTTGGGTAACTGATCTGTTTTAAAAACTGTGTCTCAAAGGAGGTTCTGTTGATTGTCTGGGTCCCTCTTGCCAACGATATCTAATGTTTTGGGGCTGTTTGAAGCAGCAGCTCTTTGAGACTGCACCATGGATGTTTTAAAAGTCTCCTGACTTTTTGTGGAGCATCATCGGTGTGTCTCAGCTCTGCCAGGAGTAGGAGGGAGGCACCAAAGGCGTTAGGGGAGTGTAGTGTCCGAGGATAAAGCTTCTGGGTGTGAATGTGGAAGGACTAACTGAACTGGGTGTAGGATGGGGCATAGAGTAGTACGAGGCCCTTGTGTTCTGTTGTATTAAAAGTATCTTGAAATACAGCCCTGTTTCTGAGTTTACTTCTTTTCCTTTGTAGCTCTATGCCGAGAAGGTGGCCACGAGAGGTCTGTGTGCGATCGCTCAGGCAGAGTCCCTGCGGTACAAGCTCCTGGGAGGTTTAGCAGTGCGTCGGTGAGTAGAGCCAGTTGAACGGGATGGCACAGTGAGGAAATGTGGGATTCCAATTCCATTTTAAAAAAACACTCCTTGCCAACTCGTCCGTAATTTGAAAATTTAACCTGACAATGCTGCACTTGGAGAGAGCAGTGCATATTTTTGATAATTCTACCATATAGAAGCTTTTTATGTAGTACATGGTTACTTTTGATAGTAATTGCTAGGAAATGTTTCAGACATAAAAGTTGAAGTCTTAGAGTAGATCAGATTACAAGTTTTCTGACTGATGTATATAAAGCTTGTGTTTATTTCTTTTTAAGTAAACGGGTAGAGGAGTGAAATGCAATTTCAAGCCTTCTGGCCAAATTGCAGTTCAGGTGACAGTGGCCTTGCTTCTTGGATCCCTTCAGTGATGATAAGATGACGAGTCAGAAGGGGGTGGCTCTTGTTGTGGTACCTCCGTGGTGTCACGTTCTGTGATGCTGCTTGTGGTTCTTCAGCAGGAGCATCCTGTCAGCATTGGATGATTTAGAGGCATTTGTCTGAGAAGGGACGAGGAGCTGTGCTCCTGATGTAGGTCTGTTGCCCACCTTCAGCTTTGGAGCTGCTTTTTTATTACAAAGAACATGTGATTTTCACTGTTTCCACAATCTTACAAGGCCTATAAGTCGCCAGAGTTCTGTTATGCTGGGTTTAACAGTTCTAAAACGGTGTGAAGATTTTTCTGTTGCTTTGTGTAGCATTGACAGAGCTTTGGGTGTGCACTGAGAAGGCTTTTTACCAAAAAACAGTTGAATTGTCACTACCTGTGCTTGAAATTGGTGTAAAAAGCCTCCATGGAGCCACGTAGTTTTGGCAGAGCAGGAGTAATGCTGTGGCTGTTGCTTTTTCTCACCCTGCAGAGCCTGCTATGGTGTCCTCCGCTTCATCATGGAGAGCGGTGCCAAGGGTTGTGAGGTGGTTGTGTCCGGCAAACTCCGAGGTCAGCGTGCCAAATCCATGAAGTTTGTGGATGGTTTGATGATCCACAGTGGAGACCCGGTGAATTACTACGTCGACACAGCCGTGCGTCACGTCCTTCTCCGGCAGGGTGAGTGCTTGGGGTGCAAGTCCTTTTGCAGCTCTATCAGTGCTTCAGAGCCAGAAGATCTCAACTCCTGGTGTCTTGTGCCTGCAGGCTGGAGGTTTCCCACCTGTGTGGTGGTAACTCATGTGATTTTGATGCACCACTGATCTTGCGGAGTGGTTCAGTTGTGTTACCAATAGTTGTTCTGACTCTGAAAATCTGTTTTCTTGGGCTTTTGCAACTGAGCTCTCACTGTGGAGTTTGCACATTACACCTGAAGTAGAACTTTATTTGGATTTGTGTGTGGGAATGGGAAATGGAGAAGGGGCCTTCAGCAGAGCTTTATCTAGTTGTCCCAGGTCATTTGCTTTTCCAGATACTTGTGTCCCTTGGCCTTTCGGTATGGTAGCAAGACCACTTGAACCTAACCAATGGACACTTGATTTTTAAGAGCTATTGATGGTTTGAATTCTGGCTTTCTTGGCTCCCAGGGTGTGGGCAGACAGAACACTGGTACAAGACCTACGAAAAAACAAGTGTCAGACAGTTTTCCCCCATTGCTGTGCTCTGTCAAGTCTTCCCAGCTAAACTAGCCAAACCTGCTTACTCTTGTCCTTCCCCCTGGTAAAAACATAAATGACTTCTGCATCTTAATTTGCTTTAGGTTATTTAATTGCAGAACACCTGATGTAGGGATACTGGCATAGACAAAGCTATTTTCCACCTTCCCTTCGGTGATGATACGATGACGAGTCAGAAGGGATGTCCTTGTGTCATCGCAGCGTGTTCAGTGCCACGTTCTGTGGTGCTGTGCTCAGGCTGCCTTGGGCAGGACGTCCTACTCATTGGATGATTTTGAGGCATTTGTCTGAGAAGGGATGTGAGGAAAAAAAAAAGTGCAATTTTCTAGGAAAGTGAACTGAGTTATCCCAGGAAAGAGAGGGTTTAAAATAAGGATTAGTATGACTTAAAGACACAATGCATTTTGATTGTTACCAAAGGCAAGGAATTGGATAAAGGTAAATACATTGATGTAAATTCACAGTAATTAGATTTTTTAACTATAGCACGTTTGTGTTAATGAGGTTGCATCTTCAGTGCTGTCAGGAGGTGTTTTTGATGCAGATAATGTTTTGTAACCTTGGCATTTGATATTTTTGTGATATTTTCTGCCAAATGAAAATGTGGTGTTCTGTCACTCTTCGCAGGAGTACTGGGAATCAAAGTAAAGATTATGTTGCCGTGGGACCCAAGTGGAAAGATTGGCCCCAAAAAGCCTCTGCCAGACCACGTCAGCATCGTGGAACCCAAAGAAGAGATCTTGCCCACCACCCCCATTTCAGAGCAGAAAGGTGGCAAACCAGAACAGCCAGCCATGCCTCAGCCGGTTCCCACTGCCTGAGGGGTAAGTGCCTGTGCACGGTGGGAGAATCCATGTGGAAAAGGTTGTCATATCACCAAAGAAAGCTGTCGGGAAGGTGGGATGCTGGGAGGAAAAGCTGCTGTGCTGTACCAGGTGCAGTGATGAGCTGGGTTGGGTTTAGAATATTGCCCTGGATGAAGGGGGGGCATGGTTTAAGGCAGGCTGCAAAGCACCCTTCAGTGAAGATGAGATGACGAGTCTGAAAGGAAATATCCTTGTCCAAGCACCCTGTATCCTGTTGTGTCCCACAGCGTGGATTTGGGGGCCTTGGGTCACAATTTGAGTGACTTTGAGGCATTTGTCTGAGAAGGGTTCAATGCCTTGGATGTTTTTACATTCTTCCACCTGCTACCAGTGTGCTGTTGTCAGCAGAGGTTATATATTCCTCATTCCCTCCCCCATGGGATCCAGTTTGGGATAGATTTAGAAGCCAGTAATGTTGAGTACAATGTGTAGGGTAGTTTTGTGAGTAAATAATCAAGGTTTGAAATCCTGTCTCCCTGAATGAGTAGCTTTTAAGACAGAAATTGATAGTTTGAAATTGTCTGAGACCTGCCCTGCTTGTTCCCAGTGAAAATGGAGACAACTTGCTGCTTTTAAAAGTTTTTCTCACTTTTTCTAATTAAAGCAGCAGGAGGCACGGGGCCTAAGGCTTCTTCTGGAAGGTTTCCTTAGCTGCTAGTAAAAGCCAGGCTGTGTCGTTCTCTGACTGAAGCTGGCCTTGCACAAGGGCAGCAGTGAAACAAGAAGCTGATGAGCAAGATCTGCTTCTGTGGGGAAAAGGGGGATCATTGGCTAAAACACAAGAAGTGAGAGATGTTGTTTTATTTGAACTCTTGGAGTCTGTTCACTATTTTGGGTAGGAGAATGGTTATGGGAAACGGTTTGCCACCATCTCACTCAGTCTTTTGTTGTTTTTTTTATTGTAGGGTTTGTAACATCTGCAACCAGAAGCTTGGCTGTCCTGAAAACATCTCTTAATAAAATCACAAAAGACAGTGTTTGTGGAGGTGTTTTTCTTTTTGGCAAGATGTATTCCAGGAAAGCCTTGTTCCCACCTTTGGTATGGAAGGAATTCTCTTGTGTTTCTTCCAGCTTGTGTTACCCTTTTGGAGTGAACTTCCAGACCTTGATCTAAACAAAGTGAAGACAAAATACTGATTTCTAGGTAGAGCTGGAGCAGAAATGGGGTATTTAAGGGGTTGTGAATGACTCTGCATGAACTGGAGTAGTACTGGTAGCTCTTCCCTTATATACCAGTCCCTTTCTCCAAGATTTCCAGAAGGGGGAGCCTTTTTAGCAATGTCAAAGCAGTTGCAGTAGTTTATACCTTCCTGACTTCAACTGAAGTGTTACTATATTTTGCTAAATACTTTTTTCACCTCTATATGTCTGTTTCCCTTGTCACTGAAAAGACATTCATTATGTGACTTTCAGGGTTGTAGACCGTATAGGAACATTATAGCTTGTATTAAATTATTATATAAACTTGTATTATTGTATCTTAGGGTCAGGTAACCTTAGTTGGTGGAGATATGGGTTGAGACAAACTTCTGAGTTTAATTTACACATTAGCTGGGGGAAAAGGTGTACACTCTGGATTTCAAACCTTCTCTCCTAAGCTTTGAGATGGAAAAATATTTAAGTAATTTGGGAAAAACTTGTCTTCCTCTGAGGCTCGAATAGCCAGTACATTAATTTTTCACTGTAGTAATAACTGGCTTTAATGAGCTGTAGGATAATGGATAGATTCTGAAGTTGATAGTAGATGACAAGGCAACTTTTGCTATTGAGATGCATAGTTTGAAGGCAGGCATGTGTTTTCACTGCTGTTGTTACTGTATGAATTACTTCTGGTGCTGTTTTCTGCAGTCAAGCTAAAGCTCTGTAGCTGAAGCAGCGAGAGTGAGAATTTGGTTAAGTTCCATTCTTGTTCTGTCAGCTCCTTTCCCAGTGTGTTTTCCAAAGTCCTGTGCAGTAATGGGAAGAGACTTACACGCATCCTAAGAGATCATATGTGCAGGATCAAGGCTTTGTTTTGCTCAGATTTCAAGAAACTCAGAACCTGTTTGTTGCATTAACAAAAATCATCCAAATTGCAAAATTTATTGTGTAGGAATAGCTTTTTACATCCAGATTTCCGTTTTTCAGAAGGCTTTTCTGCAGGAGCAGGTGACATATGAAGTGGGATTTCCAGGAACTGGTCTGTCTGGCAGTATGTGTGGATGTGTGAGCCTCAGCCTGCCTGTTGCCAGCTTCTCTGGCAGCCTTCTGGAAACTGGCCTCACTGGGAAACTGCTTAAGTGTCAGAGACAGATGTGTCTTCTCAGAGTGTCAGAGTATGAGTCTGATTTCAGGTTTCTGTGCACATCTTTCGATGGGAAGCTTTGAAAAAAAAAAAGTTACTACATCTTAAGTGTTAAAGTAACACCAACATGAATTTTTTTTTTTTCTGGAAAAACTAAAGGTGACAGACCACCTTTGTCACTTTTTAGGAGCAGGAAATGTGTGAAAGCTGGAGGGCCCAAAGCAATAGAAGAGTGACACGCAGCGCAAGGCTGTGCANGTGAAAGCTGGAGGGCCCAAAGCAATAGAAGAGTGACACGCAGCGCAAGGCTGTGCACATTGTGTCTAAATTCTTAGATGTGCTGGATGATGATCAGCGAGAAATTCCTCCTGTGGCTCTCCAGTGAGGAGGTTTTGGTTTAACACCCTCCATCCTGGTCCATCAGGCTGTTAAACAGTGCTGGTCACTGGTAGAATCAAGAGATGTTTAGTCACTTGTGTGTAAGATGAGTATTTCCCAGTCTCTGAGAAGTGGATGTATGTGCCTGCCCGTCCTAGACACGTGCTATTTTGGCACAGGAGGGGGGAAAAAAAGAAAGGGGAGATATCTGTGCCTTTAGCTTTACTTGTGATCAAGTAGCAGAAGGTTTCATGTGGGCAGCAGGTTAAGCCATGGAAGGACATGCTGCTGGATTTTCCAGCTGTGGTGGCCACAGCAATGGTGCAGGTTCTTGGATTTCTTTTTTCCTCCTCTATTTTCCTTGACTGGATCCCAGCTGGAGAAGCTTGGGGTTGTAGGATGAGGAAGGCTGGTCCCTGTGGGTAACAGTTCACTTCTTATTCCTATGCTGCCCAGGAATTCCTATTTACACAGCCATTTGCTTCTCTGTTAAATGGCAGGACAAAAGGTCCTTTACCTGTGAAGCATTAAAGATGCTGAATTCTTGCAGTTTCAGGAGAAAAATTTAAAAGTGAAGTGAGAAGCTGACCTGCTAATAGTGTTCCTTTCCCATGACAGACTTGGGAGTTCATCTGTTGTGTATTAAGTGTCATTTTTGTCCATGATTACCAGATTAAGAAAGGTATATTAGATTTAAGGATGGCAAGGAACCTCGCCAAGCTTTAAAGAGTGTTTTGTCTCCACCCAAACCCTGCAGCAGACTGTGGCTGTCAGAGGTTCATTGAAAAAAGTTTTTATTGCAAAATTATACAACAGTCACTGTGTGGTAGAGGAACAGACAATAAAAGCCATCAGATGCCTGCATCCACATGATGCAAATTATTCACAATATCCCACAGTGTGTTTTTTGCCTTACCCCCACCCCTTTTTTACCCACCCACCCCCCATCCTCCAGAACGTGCTACAGCATGTGGGTTCCCGTGTGTTGGTTCACTGGGTTGTGTCTCGCATACACATGGGGCTTCAGGCTTCCTGTGCACTTGGGTACATACGTGTGGATGGCCTCCTACCTCCTGACACAGTGGGGAAAACACCTGGGAATTAGGATTCGGGAAGAGGCTTAAGGACAAGAGTCTCCCATTCTGGCTGGCTTGGGTAGGAATTAAAGCTTGGATGAGCTTTTCTGCACTTGTGTAACCTTGACAACCACAATCAGGTCAAATTTAGGGGTGTGAGCTGCTGTATTTTTTGCCTGTAGGAAGCACCTAGTAAGAGACTTTTGTTGTAACTTAATAAATAAATGGGAATAGGTCCTGTGTATGGTCTGAGAAAATGCAGTATTGGGCTTCTACGTAGCAACCTGAGAGTAAGCACCTTGTCAGGGAAATAAAAACAGAGAAAAGCAGTGGGGTCACTGATGCCAAATAACTGGCACTTAGATTGCCATGCACAGATTTCTCTCGTCTCCATTATCTTGTCATTACTTGCTTTATGATGTCTCTCAGTGCGTAGCAAGGTTTACCTGACATGTCCTTTAGTGATCATGGAATCGTATCAGTTTAAATGGTATTAACCTGATGATATCCGTTAAAGAGAGGAAGACAGAAATAGCCTCCAAGTCTAGGCTGGAGTGGGCTGTGAAACTTGCTAATTATCGGACATAAATAAGAGTATAACTATAAATATGTTTGTTTTTCAGCATGCCCTTACCCAGGTCAGCCAACAGGGAGCTAAAGTATCATGGAGGAGAGGAGCTTCAGGAAAGAGGTCCTTATGAGAAGAGCTTCAGGAAAAAGGTCCTTATGAGAGGAGCTTCAGGAAAAAGGTCGTTAGGAAGTCAGGTAATGGCAGCTCTAAAGCTTTGTATTTAAAGAGGAAAGAGGGAAGTGAACCTGGTCCACCTCCCTGTGAGAAGCCAGCAGAAGTTTCTTAGGCTGCCATGGGAGCTGATCTACCAGCCCTGGTCATAACTGGGAAAACCTTCACAGTGGTAACTCCCTCCCAACCCAATGTGTTGATGCAGAAGCACAAAGAGAGGTGGATTTCCTCTCTTTGCCTGGTACAGGATGTTAAATTCCAGATGTTGGCCCAAGAGTCCCCTTGGTGATCCTCAGAGGGATGGAGCACAGCCATTTCTGTCATGCAGGTGTTGAAGGGACCTCAGGTTTATCTTTCTAGAAGCCCATCTGCTCTTTGGCCTCTCTGCTGACACTCCTAAGCCACTTCTGGAGTGTTGAGCGAAGCTGTGCTTAGCTTTGCAGTGGAAGAGATTTAGGTGAGATATTACGAAGAAACTCTTCCCTGTGAGGGTGGTGAGAGCCTGGCCCAGGTTGCCCAGAGAAGCTGTGGCTGCCCCATCCCTGGAGGGGTTCAATGTCAGGTTGGATGGGGCTTTGAGCAACCTGGTCTAGTGAGAAGTGTCTCTGCCCATAGAACTAGATGCTCTTCAAGGTCCCTTCCAACCTAAACCATTCTATGATTCTAGCTACAGAGCTGATGACCTGCTGTGATTGAAGCGTGTAACAGTCATCCAAAGCAGGGTTAGGGAGGACAGAAGGGCACAACTCCATACAATCTCTGTTCTTCCGTGCTCTTACAGTCCTACTCTGCTGCTCTGGAGGGCACTGGACCACGGAATTGGCCCTTCCTGGTCTGATGATAGAAAAGAGAAGCAAGGAACAACCGCAAAGCGATCAGAGCAGCTCTGGTGGGAGCATCAAAGAGGGAGAAAAGTGGCAGAGGTCAACATGCAGAAGCGTGTGAGGTGGAAAGGTGTAGGCCTTGTGCCTTTGCAGGGCTGATGGCAGCAGCAAGGTACTGAGCAGGAGGCTAAACTCTAGAGCTAGGCATCAGCCTGAGCATCTCAGCTGAGACAGTGCGTGCCAGTTCCCTTCCATTCCTGGTGACCCCTCTTGTGCCAGGCTGCCCTGATCCTCTCTGGAGGTGGGTCTGTGCAATAAGTATTTTGGGGTGAGGTAAAAGTGTATGCTGGTTTCTTGCCACAATGCACCCTGGTCTGAATAGCACCCATAGTTCGAGAAGGATACAAGATAGTGTTTCCCCTTTTTTTTTTTTTTGAAGTCCCCCCCTAAAAAACACACAAACCAAAGCTCTGGGGAAAAAGGAACAACAAAACCCTCAACTAACTACAACTCATCACGCATCTTGTCCCCTTTGGGCCTCACGAGCCTGCCGATGAAGAGGATGGAGTTGGTTTTACTGTCCTTGATCATGAAGATGAAGGGGTGGTCAGCATAGAAAAGCTTGGGGTTCCTCATCTCCTCTCGGCCGTAGATGTCTGCATCGTAGGGATTCCCTTCTGTGTCCCATTCAAGAGCAGCAGCGTGGAAGACATTGGACAGGTAAAGGTCTTTCTTGCCAGAGATCTTTGACAGGTCAGCCTTGGTTTTGTCAATGGCTTCTGTCAGGCCCAGATCAGCCAAGTGTTTCTAGGAGAAGAAAAGAGGTCAGCAACCCTCCCAGAGATGACACAGTGCCATCCTCTCCAGCCGTGGTTAGACTAGCAGCTGGGAAAAGGATGAAAAGGATGACAGGCACAAATAACCATCATCCCACTATCTTCTCTCCCACCCCAGAAACTGTTTTCTTGAAGGACCTCCTTTACCTGAAGGTCGTGGCTGACTTCCAGGATGACTTTAGGCAGTGAGATGGCCACTGATCTCTTCTTCATCTTGCCAGCCCAGGTCTTTAGCTGCTCCCTGTTCAGCAATTTCTCAACCCTCTCCAGAGGCTCCACGTGGTTTGGCATGATGAAGATCATGCTGGAGAGCTTGTGAGCAAGTGGCATCTCTACCACCTGGAGCTTCTCTGTCTCATCATCATAGTAATTGTAGAGACCTTGAAATCAGAAGCAGGAAATGGTGAGATGTGCAGCCACAGTCAGAGCCACCCACAACCTTGTGAATTCACCCCAGAATTTCCCTGACCAGCAAGGGAAGCAAGTCTGAATGTTCTTTTGGGACCTGGCCCAGCATTATCAGAGTTGGCTACAACTCAACCACATCTCCTATTTGTGTGATGATCAAGTACCATTGGATAAACATGGATTTCTTCTGCTCGCAGAAAGATTGAATCAGTGCAACTCTGGTTGGTCTTGACACGGGGCAGGAGGTTTGCCAACTTACCGGTGCGATGCATCATGGGAACTCCCACGGTGTAAGAACGGCTCACCATGAAGCCACGGTTATCCACCATCTTATGGTGGAACTTCTCATCCCAGTGAGCTACAGGAGAGAGAAAGTCAGCTTGTAAGAAAAGGGAAGGGGTGATAATCTGATGCACAGTTCCTAACTACTCCCATTTGGGCTGCCAAAACCTAGCCTGAGCTAGATTTTGGGTGACTTTTACCAAGAACTGAAGGTAGAACTTACGCTTGAAGAACATGGCATTGACGATGAGGGCCCCATCAGTTTTCTCAACGTCTTTTGTGACCTCTGGTAGTTTTCCATCCGTGGTCTGGGCTGCCCACTCGTTAATGGATTTCAGGGCGCTCCTCTTGTCTCGGAAGTTGATCTTGGAGTGCTCGTAGTTGTAGTGTTTCTTGCTGTTCTTCACAAAGTCATCGGCGAAGTTGATGGAGGCAGGGCCGTACAAGCGGTTGCCGATCTTCCAGGTGACATTGCGAGCTGTGCTGTTGCTGACCTCGTTCAGGAGCTCGGACAACCCGCTGTGCACATAATCGTCGTTCAGTTTGTCTGCGCTGAGCACTGCCTTGGCTTGGGAGGCAGTTGTGGCCTTGCCCCCCAGGGACACGAGGCCAAGGGAAGAGGCTACGACCACGGGGGACAGCAGGATGTTCTCCATGTTCTTGTCTTTCGCCATGGCATGGTAGAGGTTGAAGGCCAGCGTCGTGCTGCGGTCAGCCAACGTCGTTGCCTTGTCACTCAGCTTCCTGTCCTCCGAGGGCACGGCTGCAGCGAGGCCGCAGAGGGCGAGCACCAGAGTAATCCACATGGTTTCAGCAGTACCGGACACCCCTGAGGACCTGCTGGGCAAGAAGAGCTCACCATGATTCAAGTCCCTTCCTACAGCATTCACAGACCCCAGGGGCTCTTCCGGTGAAACCCACTCCTAAGTTTCAGTGATAGAGCATCAACACTTTGCTTGGGGTACAGAATCACAGAATGGTGGGGGTTGGAAGGGACCTCTGAAGACCATCTAGTCTACCCCCTGCCAGAGCAGGTCGCACACAGGAACATGTCCAGGCAGGGATCTGAATGTCTCCAGAGCAGGAGACTCCACCACCTCTCTGGGCAGCCTCTTCCAGGGCTCTGCCACCCTCACAGGAAAGAACTTCCTCTTTGTGTTTAGATGGAACTTCTTATGTTCAAGTCTGTGCCCATCTCCTCTTGTCCTGTACCTGGGCACCACTGAGAAAAGACTGGCCCCATCCTCCTGACACCCACCCTTGAAGTATTTATAGGTGTTGATCAGATACCCCCTCAGCCTTCTCTTCTCCAGACTAAAAAGACCCAAGTCCCTCAGCCTTTCCTCCTAAGAGAGATGCTCCAGGCCCCTCAGCATCTTTGTAGCCCTCTGCTGTCCCCTCTCCAGCAGTTCCCTGTCCTTCTGGAACTGGGGAGCCCAGAACTGGACACGTTACTCCAGATGGGGCCTCCCCAGGGCAGAGCAGAGGACGAAGATGACCTCCCTCCACCACGCTCTTCTTGTTGCACCCTAAGATGCTATTGGCCTTCTTGGCCACCAGGGCACGTTGCTGGCTCGTGGTCATCCTGGATACAACAATCCCCAGTCCACGCTGGGCTTTCCCCTGAGCAACAATTAATCTTCAAGAGTCCAGGCTGCACTCTGACATGCAGAGTCTGTGCTTTTTTGTGAAAAAGGTTTTCTAAGCAATTTTACTATATGTTCATATCAGTAAATGATTTAAGGAGGGACCAGGGAATGGAAGTAACAGATATTCCTGTTCCCAGAGCAGCAGGTCAAACCTCTGCCCTGGTCTGGAAAAGCTAAAAGCAGGATGTTTCTGGTGCCCAAGGGCCACATAGAACAGTGCTTCCATCGATCCAGC
>JAHREE010148928.1:0-11955 GCA_033628505.1 Tringa tobata | reverse complement strand
TCATACGGTGATTACCAAGTCATTTAAAATTATTGAAAATATGAAATCATTTGAATAGTCACCTCCAAGCACTTATCTTAGACACAGTGTTGTTGATCCCATTCTTCCGTAAAACCTGCCCTCTTGAATGCCTGCATCATTACTCCATTACTTGCATGAATATATGTATGCATATATGGGTACATATAGATATATATAGAGACATGCTACGTGCATATTATATTATATATCATTGAAATATCATATGCATTTGCAGGATCAAGCATACAGTGTTCTTAGTTCAGAGAGCCAGATAAGCAACTTCATGCACTAGAGGTTTTGGGGATAGTCTAAAGAAAGAATAAAACAATGGGGACAGGATACGACCTGCAGACAATTGGCACATGTCATCTTAGCACAATTATTTCCCTGAATGTCATTATAAGAAATTATCCTTTGGTGAATAAACTTTGCTTAATATTCTCAGCAGTTAGACTAAGAGAGAATGTGTTTTGGTCCAGATCTGAGTAAAGCAAAAGTCCAGCAAACTGAAGCTGTATGTTAACTGTGATTAAGGTTTTCATTTTTTGTTTAACTTATTTTAAAAGCAACACCAAAAAATCTAATCTAACTAGGCAAAAACCTAACAAACTGGACTATTTTCAGAATAAGATATGGTGACAGCTTCAACAAAGCTGGGTCAGTACGAGCCTAATTGTCTGAAATGTCCATTATTTCAAGCTATGCAGTTAAGAAAGAGTTGTAAGAATGCTGAAAAATGGACATTTAAGGCAATGATTTTTTTAAGAGACAACTGAAATGTTGAGGATATAGATCATTCCTAGTTTCTACTGTGTTAGAATTGTGAACGAAAGGGCTTAAATTAAAAAGAAAAGACCTAAGAGAAAGCTTCATCCCCTTGCAGCATGTTCCCGCTGTCTGTAACTCATGGCTTGGTGTCTGTGAGGCTTGGTTCACCGTTTTTCAAGGATGTGGGACAGCAAACACCAATAACAGGGAGGCTGGGCAAACACTACCTCGCCTTTCTTCTTGCAGCTGGAAAGCTTCTAAAATTTTCGCTGTGTGCCTTCCGCTGCCCTTGACAACATCCTTCGCGGCTGTGTTCTTGCCCTGGAAAAGGGTCTTTCATCATTTTATTCCAACACTTGTGAAGTTTCTATTTCAGTTCAAAACTTCTTAAACATCCTTCTAATGTCTTAACTTCATAGCTGGGACAGGTTAACCTGTGAGTCACGGCTCTATTCTCTTCTCCTCTCTTCTCATGACATACTTTCTAAAATGTTTCCCATGAGCTGATTTCTTCAGTACATCGAGGTATGGTCTCTCCTTTTGGTTTGCTCCTTGGAAGCAGGAACATAACTCTGTCGATCACTTGTAGCTTTCTCCTCCTTCGTTATTTTTTTCCCTCGCTCCCATTCTCATGGCGTACAGATAATTAAAAACATAAATTGTAATTCTCATGGTGTCTTCTTCCATATCCTCTAGGATGTAAAGGAATTTATTTTATTGACTGGGAAAATTCTGGGAGGGCATTTTTCATGGTGCTTGTGAGCGACAGGCTTATGTGAGAGAGAGGAATTTGGCAAAATTGTACTGAAATTTTTAGGTTTGATTTATTTCTGAATATGATGAAGGACACTAATTTTCACATAGATTGTCCTGAAAGCAATATAACTTTCCACTGTGGGGGGATATTGCTTATTTTGGATGAAGAAAGGCAAGTGAAGTGTTTTGCATTAGGTAGACATAGAGATGGTGTGACTTCAAGGACCAGAACCTTTACCTGCATCGCGTTGTTCCTCTGGGGCTTGTCAACAGTGCAGTAGTTGGATATTTGAAGGCTCCCCCTCCCATCTTTTTTTAATGTCCTTCAGGGGGGTATGTGTTTAGTAGGTGGATTAAAGAGTGATTAAAAAAATCTGAGGATCACTACCCAAATGACTGAAACGAAGCAGACATTTTTTGAACAGCTAATATTTAAGGAGTTAAAATGTCAGTCACAGTCTTAAATAAATTATTTTAACCAAATGCAATCTGATAAACTACGAGAGACTTCCCTTTTAATTTGAGAATGCCATTAGAAAAATAAAATGTTGCCCCACACAGAAATGGAAAGATTTTTCAGAATTTGAGATTATGGACAAATACTGGATTTAGCTGCCTGTCTAACATTGTATTTCATGGTCTATGACTTCTTATGCTACAGAGAGTGTATTTACAGCTGAAATATGAAGTGAAACTTACAGAGATGTATATTCTTCCATTACTTAAAAATGGCAAACAAGATACCAGCTGCTGAGATGTCTTGTCTGGTGGTGCAGTATAACACACTAGACATTGATAAAACAATTGTTTCACTGCCTGCAAGAGCCTCATCCACAGCTGTGTCTCTCACAAACTTCGGGAAGCAAAAAGGTAATTCATTAAAATGCTCCACGAGCTAGTAGCAAGATACTATATTTTATTTACCAGCATGATTTCTCTACCTGTTGCAGCTGAGTGTAGAGAACACTACTGCCTTTACTGGCAGTATTCTAATCCATTTACATGTATAAGATCATTTTGCATTAAAATAAACATTTACATGCAAATTTAAATTTAAATGTATTGATTTGTTGTAAGAAATCTCAAGAACTATACAAAAATTCCAAAGTCCACATATTTTCCATCTCGGGTAGAAATATGCCAGTATAATCTGGTACAAAGGGATAACGGTTGTTTCAGCCAAAAGTGTCTGAATTGAGTCAAGGTCCTGCACACGTATGAGAACAGGATGCCTGATGATGGCTTGTAACTACTGTGGAGGTTCCAAAAGGCAAAAAAGCCCCAAACCACCAAAACACCTGTTTCTACTTCACGCTTTGTCACGTTCCTCTTTCCCTGTCAATGGCTGGAAAAAAAATGGTCAGTCTCGTCTGCATCAATCCGCTAATAATATTTACCATAATTATTCTACAAGGAGCAAGCATAAGGACAAGTATGAAGACCTTTTTGGGAGAAAATACGATTAATCGTTTTGTGTCTGCTCGAGTTTAAAAGGCGACAGGGAAGCACTTGGGGAAGAAAAACACTCTTTAAACAGAAAGGGACCCCAGGACCAACTGATCCCGGGGGGGCTCCGCAGCTGCAAGCGCACCACCAGCGAGAAGAGGCCACAGCTGGCGGCGCATTTTAGGGTTAAATCCCCTGCAGAAAATCTGCACCCATTAAACAATGGGGATGAATTTCATCTCAATTTCGCAAAATGGCATCAATTAGTTGTTTACGCACAAACTATCGCCTTCTTTTGCCTCCGTCGGTTTATGGCGTTATTTGCAAATAAGTGGGTTTAGACAGAAGTTTGAAAATTACAGAAAAACAGTTTCAGGAAGAAACTGAGGCTGATTATGTGGAAAATATTTTCATGTAAATGACATCAAATAATTCTTAAACCACATAAAGATAAAAGGGAATGTAAGTTAAGTTTAAGCACCTTTTTTTTGCATTCTTTTCCTACTCCTTCCTTCTTACATAATACTTGGCATAAAAAAAGACCTTTATCAAAACTGCACTTGAAAATAGTGCATCTGCAAAGCTTTCCAGTGGTAATTCGCCACATTAAAAATAGATAAGCTTAAGAGGTTGCGGTGCTTGAAGTGTGAATGTTTACCCATGTTAGGAGGTTTGAATGGCACTGTCTGCGTCTGATTTAGATTAGATGTGAATTATGTCATCTTCTGAGCTCAGCATCGAATACATTCCCATATTTTTGATACAAAGAAACTATTAAGTACACCTGTTATTCAATATGGAATTTTCAGCTGTACAGGTAATGTTTCGTTATTCGCCTTTCCATAGGAAATAACAATGGTGTCATTGGTTTCTTTTTTTTTTCCCATAGAGTTACGTGTGACGTAACATTTTTAAAGACACTAAGAAATGCAGTAGATATCAAAATACTGCATAAGCATGATTAGTAATATATAAAATACTACTATAAAATTCTATTTGGGTGACCCTTTCTGTAAACTGCTCACTTCTTAGACATTAAACAGGGTTACTCTCTCAAATAATGCAAATAGGGAGATTTTTCAAAGTTCAAAATACATCTGAGGTGAAAAGTATTCTTACATTTTATTTTAATTTTGTTCACGTTTGTTCTTGCTTATAACTTTTTACATATTTTTTCCCTCTAATCTTTACATACTTGTTATAACTAATAAACTTAGTAGCTAATCAAAGAGCATCTATTAAAATAAACTTCTTAAAATCTGGGAGTCTGGTACAGGTAAAATCCGTGTTGCTTTTGGTAATCATAGAATCATAGAATCGCAGGATGGTTTGGGTTCGAAGAGACCTTAAAGACCATCCAGTTCCAACCCCCTGCCATGGGCAGTGTTGGTGTTGAAGTGTTAAGGTTCTTAAAAAGTGCCTTCACGGGAATATATCTGCAATTTATAAAATATATGCAATATTGCAACACAAAATCAAAGCAGGAAATGTATCACCACGTCTTAAATCCAGCCCTGCTAGATGTCTGCTAGCCTTTTTAACAAATGCACAGAAGAAGATTTTTCCCTGCATCTTTGCAAGCACATTTGCTGTTTCTTTACCTTTTATAGTCCAGTATAGTGGAAAGAGGTAAGTAACACAAAACACAGTCCTGAATATATAAATGGATGTATTGAAGCTAATTATAAGTAAGGCTACCACGTGAGTGCATTGCTAACCCTGAACTGGAATCACTGGATTTTCCTGGGGCACTGAATCTTTCTCCCCTTTAACTTTGTTATCTTGTGGAAATGCATGCTTGGACTTCTTTCTCACTTCCCTCGTATTTATGAGGAGAAACAGAAGCCCTCCCAGTGACAGTCATCTTCTTTGACCTCATGATCCAAGGTATAGGCTGACCAGCAGAAAACTTCACTGATTCCTGTATTTATATGTGCTGATGTGTTTTGCTGTATCTATCTGGAAAATATACTGCTAGTTGGTTGGGTTTTTTGTCCCCTGATCTTCCACATACAACACAGAAAAGAAAGGCGTACAGAGAAAAGTTTCTAGGCAATTCACTTTGGATGCTGCCAACACGTCATCCGCATTATTCGATACTTCAGTGTGTTTTGAAAACGTATTTCAAATGTTTAATTCCGTAAGTACATAAGTAGTATTGACCTATTGGCCTGAAAGCTTGCAACACTACCCTAGAGATTACAAGGGGATGGGGTTTTATTCTAAACACATGTGTTCTTTTAAATATGAAGAATATGCCGAAAGTTGAGCTTTCTGGACACTAGGACTCATCTTCTTATGGCTATATGAGCTCTAAGCAAAATGTAGATGGTGATATGATGGGTTGGTTCAAATAGTTCCAGTACCGTTTTGAAATGCTGATTTTATGTAAAGTCCCAAGATATAGCCAGACTGAAATAAATTATATGCCACCTATCTATTTGGAAATTTTCTCGAAGAGCTACGTTACGGGTGATTTGGAACAACAGAGGTGTGCGGGTTGGCTGTTGAGCTGGTGGAGTTTGCATTTGGAAAGTAATTCGTGACGGTAATTTCATTCACATTCATATTACTTGAACTGGCTAGTTGGATTTGTACCAATTACTGTTGCCAAAACAATCATCACACGTTTTAGACATGCCAGTAAAAACATGTTCCATTTGGGACAAATTTTTGAATAGTAAATGTTGACTCTTTTTCCACTTGAATACAAACACCTGATTTCTCCTCCCATTTAGAACAGCGCAGATATGTTGTGGCTTCTTGCCTGCTGTCCAGTAGTCTCTTAAAAAAACCCAACAATATCATCCCCAACTTGAAGCATAAGAGTGGAAAAATTTCTAAATTAGATGAGGGACCGGGTGTTTGTCAAGCTCATTTCATAGATCTTTAATTCATGGATACTGTTAAGCGAATGCATAGAAGACATTCTTATCCTCATTGGACTTGCTTAAATGCTTTAAAAATAGACTACTTTTTGATAAAATGATAATGTAATGTATTACTAATAACTTGTTATAAAGTGAACACTAAAGAATGTCCAAACTGGATGACATTGAAGATTTTTACCAACACTAACGTTAAAGATTCAATGAAATGTGCTGACAAGTATGAAGTCACTATCTTTAAAAGGAATCTGCTGATTTATTGTTCAGCTTCCATTAGCCAAGACTGCTGGATTTCTGTGTTATACCTCCAGCAGTAACTGTTTTGAACATATTCCATTTAGCATTTTCAGTTGTTGTCCTCCTAAGCAAATGGCTCCTCTACTTAAAAATATGCAGCAAATCAAATTAATTAAAATGAATCAATTCAACTGGTAAAATGGTGTTTTGGAATGAATCTGAGGACCATAAATTCAAATTAAGGCTTGCATGACTTCTTCCTGGGTTTGGAGAGCCTCCTTGCTACATTAGCAGAAGGAAAAAGGGAACCAGTCACCCTCTTTAACATCCTTCACCTGGGATGTTTGCAAAAGTAACTGCACTGAGGGCTCATACAGCCAGATGTTATAAACATATCCTAAACCAGAGAATGAAGCAGACAGACATAATAGCTATTAATTGTACCTAATGTTAATATTTAAGTAAGGTTAAATATGTTAACCATGCTAGTAGTCACGTATGAGTGGAGTAATAGGAAGTTAATTATTGCAAAACTTTGATTGTGGACACAGGGTGTTTATAATTTTATTTATAGTGTGCTTTGCTTGTTCCGATAGTTCTCCACTCCAGGCAGTGATATGGGTTGTCAGATTCAGTTTTTAAGGTAGAGTTATGATGGATATATGCTAATTTATCCATGTTCACTGAATATATTTTTCCTAACTGTATTTTAACGATCAGATTGTACTACGGAACGCTTGCTCTTTTTCTGGTGTTGGTAAGCTTTTAAATACAGTTCCAAAAAGTGCACGCCATGCTGTATTGCCAATGATTGTCCTCTTTTTGCAAATGTGATGGATACAATATGCTCTTCCCACCATTCTGTACTACATTTGATTTATTCACCACTCCAGACTTGTATATGGCTTCTGCTTTTTGCAGTCGGAATGAGGACCAAAGAAGTGTGGGGACAGGATTAAAGTATTGCTCCTGACACGGGTTTCCTAAAAGCAGTCTTTGTTCTGCTGCTCCTCTACATGGCTCCTGCTTTACAGGATCATCCCATGGCTCGTTTATAATCTACTGGATTTAATACTTGAAAATATGATTTCTGTATTCAGTATTCATGCTTTACCTTTGGTCTTCAGCTGGTCTGAACTGGGAGCCTACGCTTTGCTATCTACTTAGAACAGAAAGAGATTAATGTTAAAGGGATATCAAACTCTTAAATATCCTCAAAATTTGTAGAAGAGATAGAGTCACATTACTGAGCATTATGTAGGCATAATTAGAGTGATACAAAGTTTAGCTGACTACATATCAGTGCTATTTCTGCATTTATTATCCTGATTTTCTTCAAGGGAATACTGTGTGACTCTTAAGGGTTTATATTTAATTAACTGCTAGAGAAAATCAAAATCATCTTCATATTCTTTTTCTTCAGTTTTTCAGTTTTAATGGTATTAGGGCTTTATCCTAAACTAGAATTGAGTATTCACACGGAGAAAGGGAAGAACATGACATGATGTCTTTTCTGGGTGTGGTGGGTATACCTGATGGCCAAAGAAACAAAGAGTTGGTTTTGTGGTATTTTGTAACACAGTGTTGTCACTGCAAGAGAATGACCACCATTTGCATTAAATAGTTGGGTTCGACATCGTGGGGCACCTGCTTAACTTCCAAACCCCTTGTTAGCTCTTTCACTGTTTCTCTGCTCGTTTACAAGGCTTCCACCACCACTACCAATGTGCGTGGTATAAACCAGAAAGTACTACCACAATAAAATGAATATAAGTAATATTTTGTGGTAGTTTTGACAATTTGTGTCAATTGCCTCATGGCCATGCCAGTTGTGTGTGGCGAGATTTTTGAGGGTTGTATTTTGTATGCTCCAGTAATCTCAACTGGTGTACACCCCCCACTGGGGGGGACAATGAATTAATAGTAATGAGTTTTGTATTGGCTTGCTTGTTCTGAAGTCTGGTTTAAAATACATGAAAAAAAATTAATAAAAAAATCCTTCTTCTTTCAGGTGGGAGATGAAAGAAGGCGCAGATCTTGACGAGGAGGAGAAAGTTATGGTGGAACACTTAAAGAATGTTTATTTGACACAGAGCACTCCTACCTCAGAGGATAAAGAAGAATAATTACTTTGACAGGTTTCGGGTAGCACCTTTTTCTGAATTCAACATGATTAACTTAATGGCTTAGTTATAACTGAGAGGACTAGAAAGCTCGGGAATATATATCTTGAGTGGGAGTTTTAAACTAAAGAACGTTCCCCCCGTTATTGTCTAGTCACCCCATCCAGGCAGCGATTGTTCACACATGCGTAAGGCGAGCAACACTGTATGAAAATGTCAGTGTCACAAAATAAGGAGGGTGTATCTCGGCTCTGCGGAGGCATAAACCAAATGACAAACCAATGACAAACCAAAAACTGCTCACCTTGGGCAAGACGTAACTTCGGGCACGTGCTCAGCACGATAAATATAGCAAAATTTCATTTTCAAAGTAAGCCCTCTCTGATATTCAGATTTTTGAAATATTAAAGGTTTTTCTTTTCAGTAAAAGTTCTTCCTCAAAGATTAAAAATAGCTGAGTTAGACAGGTGGCTATTGCAATGATATCTTTTATACAGAAGGTGTGGTTAATATTTCTTTAGTTCTACAGAAATAATCCATCATTTTGCTATTTGTTCCTTGCATTGGAAGTCCAAAGGAACTCTTTCCTCTGCCTGATGAAGTTCTTGCTCAGGCTGCAATCTGAACTGTAGCTATTCCTGTTCCCACCACATCTTCTCACAGATGCTCTTATGGACATAACTTGGACCCCTTGAATAGGAGGAAAGTACTTTTTTTTTTCCTGAAGAGTTCAGCAGCACCGTGGGTAACCATAACGCTAATGCTGCTGTAGGGCTTAATCTGAAATGCAGTTTCTCCTCCTCTTAATTGCTCTTTTTTATCATGTATATAAAATATCAGACCACTAAAAATGAAAACGGGGACCACCGCATCTTACAAATCTCCAAAGATCTTGTTACAACGCTGCATCAACAAAAGGGCTGTGAGGCACTTGGCGCTTCAAAAATGCTAAAAATACTATATAAAGAATAAAACAGGCTTTTCCCTCTGCTGCTGATACAGCCACTTCGGGTCATAAAGAAGCGATGTAGTGTAAAAACATTTTTTCTTTGCTTTGTATTTCACCTTTGAAGATTCGTCGTGGTCACAAGGCTTAAAACTTGGCTACAGGGATTGCCTGGGACGGCAGGCACGGCATCCTGACAAACGGGGCACACATGCTCCCAGCCGTACTAATAACCTGAAGCTGGAGCTTAGAATATTCTTTCCTATTTTATCAAAATCTATTGTACATAATTAACTTTTCATAGAGTCACATAAAGTGAGTTTCTTTCTATGTGGTGAAACTGTCTGAAATACTTTTTGTGAGAAAGCTCCCCTTCTGGGAAACACTTATTCTGAATGGGATAAACTTTGCAAGTGAAATAAGGTAACCCAGAATAAACCCCTCACTTACTCTAAAATGGGAATGTTCATATGGGGAGTTATTCCAAACTGGTTATTATCCTTGAGATTGACAACACACCTGGTTCTGGAATAATCTGTAAACAGTCAGGTTAGAAAAAAAAAAAAAAAGAAATTCTTTATGTCCCATCCTCCCTTCTCTCCCCGCCAAATTAATTCAGCAATAACCCGCTGGGTAGCACTAGGACAATTTTTTCTTTCTTAGGAAGAGTATATTCATAATCTTTGCCAATGTGAAGCTGACAAGACAGAATAACTAGCCTGAATAAAAAACCTTTGCACAGTATTTTATTTGGATGTTTTTCTTACCCAGACCTCTCTCTGTGTATGTCTTTCAGAGCATCTGAATGCACGCTAATGTGTGTTTGAAATTGAACTTGTCCCTCAATCCTTGCTGAGAAATAGCAGGGCTCGGTTTGTTGGCAATTTAGTGATCCTATTAACTGACCTTCGGGGTATAAAAGAAACATCACGTTGGCAACACCACTTATACTGAAAAGAGACTTTTGCAACATTCACACTTGTTCAATAAAAATTACAGTAATAATAAGAGCTGTATAACTAAGATTGCTAAATAACATACCATTAATTTATCAAGACTGCTTACTTTAAACTTAAACCCTTAATTGAAGACAAATGAAAGACACTTGAAAGAGCTGATCATTTTTACATTGTAAGATGTGTAACATTAGGAGTGCTTGTAAAAGGGATTGCTACTTTCCTTGGCTTTCCTTAATAGAAAAACAGTTCTACACTCTTTAAAAAGTTCTGCTGATTCTAGAACCGACTTATGATTAATTTCATTCCGGAGAGCGATGGGTCCATAAAGCTGCAGTGTTTTACTTGTGTGTGTTATTCCCTGGTTCTTTGTCACTACTTGTTGATCAAAGAACATCTCACATTTATGTTTAGCCCCAGTAAATGGAGGCAACAGGAGCCAGATTTGCTGGCTGCAGGGAGGGCTCTCTGTTGTGTGACTTCTGCAGTCTGACCATGTTAACTGCTCCGGCAATGGTAGTCAAAAATAAGGATTAAAGTCAGCTGTGGACAATAGACCTTTCTGAATTGGCAAAAGTTGTTCCTCGTTAACTTAAAAGGTAATTACTATATTTAAATAAATGAAGTGGATAGGATAGCAGAAACTAGGTAACCTTGCAGTATCATTAATGCTTACATCTAATTCCCATTTAACAATTTATTATGCTTAGCACTTGTTACAATACAGGCTTAAATGGGAAAGTTCATGGCATGCAATATCCCTAATTACATGTGTTTAGTATCCAGTTCAGAGTGCTCCAAATCTTGAAATCTTAGTGTTTCTGAAAGGCAGTTAATAAATCAGCAGCAGGGCAGAACTGAGACGGCGTTAATAGTAATGAAACTGGAGAAAGACAGGGGAGAGAGAATTTTGGGAAAAGACGGGCATTGAGACATAGCCCTGCCTTTTAGTGACTGCTGCCCCAGCAAACAGTGTCCCGTAGATCGTGCTTTGTTCCAGGAGAGGGCTTTTGTAGACACCGCAGGCAGCAAAGCTGTTTGTTCTGGAAATATGCACGGCGGCAAATGGATGTTCTCTAATTCATCTCCGCATCCTCACAGCGGTGCCAGGTAGGCGTGAGGCTGCCTTCTTCCAATTAGCTTCCTCTGACAGAAATATTCCATTTCCCTCTCAGCCGGGAGGTCTTCACAAAATGCTTCTGAGTCTTACCTACAGTAAGACACCAATTATATGCTGATACAAGACTATTCTGTGAAACTCCTTAAAAACATGTGCGATCATTTTCTAGTGACAGACACTATTCACACTTACAAGGCAACAGTCGCAAGACTGAGGAATTAGGCCCATTGCCCAATTAGGCATGAAATGAGAGAGAGTTACTTGATGGCAATGGGGAGATTTCTAAGTGATAGTATAGATTTTGAGGAGGTCCTGGCTGGTGGAAAGCCACTTCTCTGTAGTAACTGTGTTGTAGACAGTGGTAGCAGTGGAAGGAGAAGTTCTAAAACTATTTCAAGTGCAAGTGCCAGGAAATGGGCAAGGTAGAGCTTGTTTTTTCCTCTGCCTCCACAGAGGAGTCCACACCCCAACACCTGGGGAAGCAGATTAAACCCGTTGCCAGGCGGGCGGTACAAGAAAAGCAGGCAAGGTCTGGAGCAGGTTGGGTATCACTGAGGGCCTCCTAGCACCCATCAGTAAAAGGGTGAAGGAACCAGGTTATTCCTCTCCAGCAAGAGCATTCGAGAAGAGGCCATTAGCTGTTATTGCAGCAAGTGAAACAAAAAATAATAATCTCTTTTCAGCTCTCCCAATA
>JAHREE010148925.1:0-13165 GCA_033628505.1 Tringa tobata | reverse complement strand
AAAAAAATAACTTCAGCCCCATCAAAACATGTCTCTCCAGCTAAAATGAATTTATATCCCGCTTTTTTAGGCGTTTGACCTTTTATTTGTTTCTTTGGTTTAATTCCAATTGAGCTCTCAACTTATTTAAGCTGACCCCAAGCTTCATTTTTGGGAAATTTGCAGGGGTGGGTGAGGTTTGTGGGAGTTACTGATATCTTTTTCTAGACACTTGCTCCCTTTTACTTCCTGACCTTATTTTTCCTGGGATTCCCAGCAAGCTGCTCATCACTGTGCTCCCACACTGGTGGGAAGAGAAGCATGAAACTAATTGGGATCATGTAGTTCCAGTCAGTTTAATGTTGCTGCCACAAGCAGCGAGTTTTCTATTGCAGAAGAAAACACAGTCCTGCCATGGGATGAGCCTCCAGGCTTCTCCCACTTGGGTGTTTAAAGACAAAATTTAGGAGGCTTTATGCAACCCTGGAACGTAGAGCCCTGCACCCAGTTTCAATTGAAGATGGAATACGTTCTTTAAAAGCACTGTGCAAAAAGTATTTTGCAGGTTTTGGAGCAGTTGTGTCTGTTTTCTTTTTACCTTGCACGCTTTAATGTCAAATTTCATATTCCGTGTCCATGCCCCCGCACATTCCTGTGTTCTCTCCCAAACACGGATGTACATACATGTACACACGTGTGTAGGCATCTTCCAGGGAAAATGTTGATTGCATCCGGATATATTCGGTGCTGCCAGCACAGCACCCACCACCTCCTTTGATCCAGAAGGGTTTAATTTATTTTCACTCTTTGTAAAACTTCGGTCTGCTTTGATAATAAATACGCGAGAACTGTCATGCATAGGGCTCACTGAAACTGAAAATAGGCTGATTAAGAAGGAGAGAGAAGTATGTGTCAATATATTAAACAGAAGTAACATTTTAGCTTGAAAGACTGTAGATTTGGGCAACTCTGGCTTTTGCGGGGGCGGAGGGAGGGTGTTTCTTTGAGTTCAGGGTTTCTTTAGGCGCTCTCTTATCCTTATCCCCTTCTTTCAGCACGTGTGTGTGTGTGTGTGTGTGCTCAAATCTGGGTGAGCTGCTGTGGTTAAAAAGGAACCGAGTGTGTAGGCAAGAATATCTTGTAAGCTGAAATGGGAGATAACTGGGCACTCACCTGGTGTTGATGGGATTTGGCGGGTGCTGGGGATCACTCCGGCAGGGTGGCCTGAGGTGACACTTCAGACTTGTTATTACACCAGGGATATTGGTTCTGTTTAAAATAAGAAAGTGGGGTCACCTTAGCGTGGTTCAGTTCAAAGCTTTGAAGATGTCTCTTGTTGGAAAGACTGGAGGGGAGCAGTTTTGCTCCTCCTGCAGCACGAGCACGGCAGCGATGGAAGCCACGGCAGCCGTGCTGCGGGCTCTGCCCCGTGCCCACCCCCCCTCTTTAAATGAGGATGTCTTTTAAAACAACAAATCGCAAGAAAGGGGTGGCTGAAAACAATTTTGTAAGCATTTCTTTCGTTTGGAAGGCGCTGTGCAGCAGAGGCTCTTCCTTGCCTTTGATTTTTCTTTTTAAAAGGATTTTAATCCCGTGTAGTCCTTGTCCTGAGCTACGCTTATTAGAGAGTTCAGTGATGTTCCCTCAAGCCGTAATCTAGCTCGAGCTGTTTCCCCTGGCTATACTACGAGACAATTTGACTTTGCATGAAGTTTTGAAAGCTGTATGTGGGGATAACGTTTCAACTTCATGCTCGCTCTGTGCCGCGAATGACAAAATACACTTTGAAGTGCTTTTTCACGCTCTCTGCCGCTGCCTTTTTGCATGCGAATGAATATTAATAGAAACAGACCCGTGCTCACTTTACCTTTTAATAGGATGTCCTGTCATCTCTTTAATTTTTCTGTCTCTTGGATTTCCTATTTTTAAAAGTTGTTTTTTTTTTATTTTGTTTGTAGTGCCTGGCCCTATACCTGCCAAGTCAGTGAAAGGAACTCCTTTTGAAGATAAGATCTTCCTCAACTGGAAGGAACCCATGGATCCAAACGGCATCATTACTCAGTATGAGGTGAGCATTAAACAGCTAAACAAGCGCAGGAACAGGGCTAGGGAAGAGCAGTGAGAGGAGTGGGTGGTGGTGGGTGTTTATGGTCTGTAGAGCTATTCAATTATATGCTGCTTTCCTTTACAGAATACTGGATTTTGTGTAGGGATTAGATACTCAAAAACCATAATTATGGTGCATAAGTTGTTAGCTGGGCAGCCCCGTCAAGTGGCTTTGGCATGTGAGTATAGGAGGCATGTGAGTATGTGAGGAGGAACTTCTTTGCTGTGAGGGTGGCAGAGCCCTGGCAGAGGCTGCCCAGAGAGGTGGTGGAGTCTCCATCTCTGGAGACATTCCAAACCCGCCTGGACACCTTCCTGTGGGACCTGCTCTGGCAGGGGGTTGGACTGGGTCATCTCCAGAGGTCCCTTCCCACCCCATATCATTCTGTGATTCTGTATGGGTTCAACCTGGTGAAAAGGTGGCTCTGTGTAGACCTTATTGTGGCCTCTCAGTATTAAAAAGGGCCGACAGGAAAGATGGGGACAAAGTTTTTAGCAGAGCCTGTTGTGATAAGACAAGGGGTAATGGCTTTAAACTAAAAGAGGGGATATTTAGACGAGGTATGAGGAAGAATTTTTTTACAGTGAGGGTGGTGAGAGCCTGGCCCAGGTTGCCCAGAGAAGCTGTGGCTGCCCCATCCCTGGAGGGGTTCAAGGCCAGGCTGGATGGGGCTCTGAGCAACCTGGTCTGGTGGGAAGTGTCCCTGCCCAGGGCAGGGAATGTTGGACTAGATGACCTTTGAAGGTCCCTTCCAACTCAAACTATTCAGTGATTCTATTCTATTCTATTCTATTCTATTCTATTCTATTAAGTGTGTTTATTTACTTAATGCTAACACAGTTCTTTAAATAGTGTGGGCTAACCCTGGGGGGCAGCTCAGCCCCAATCAGCCTCTCAGTCCCTCCCCTGTGGTGGGATGGGGGAGAATCAGAAGGGGAAAAGTGTGAGCTTTAATCACAAATCCAAAACACAGCACCATACGAGCTGCTGTGAAGAAAATTAACTCCATCCCAGTCAAACCCAGTACATTAAAATATCATTGCTGGCTTTAAATATGTTAGCTTGGTTTGGACAGCGTTTAAATATGGTTGTTAGAAGAGAAGAGGGAAATGTATTACAGTAAGTGAAAAATAACAGGTTTTGGTGGAGATGGGGAGGATGATGGGGGTGTCCTAACTTAAGTGTAACAGTGAAATTTTCCATACATGAACTAAAATCACAAAGAAAGAGTGATAAAGGGCACCTGCAGAGCCTTCCAGGTGAAGCAGACTACAGTGATAGACATCAGGTCCTCATGGTATCCTCAAAGTAGCTGGGCAGCTAGATGAGCATCTGTCTCTTTTTTCCTTTCCAGCCAAGCTAGCCTAATCTTTTTGTGCTAAAAACTGTGGCAATTGTTACAAAAATAATTGTTTTTGCAGGTCAGCTATAGCAGCATTCGGTCATTTGACCCTGCCGTCCCGGTGGCAGGACCTCCCCAAACCGTGTCCAAGCTGTGGAACAGCACCCACCACGTCTTCTCACACCTGCATCCAGGGACCACCTACCAATTCTTCATCCGTGCAAGCACTGTCAAAGGGTTTGGACCAGCTACCACCATCAACGTCACAACCAACATCTCAGGTAAAAACAAAAAAAAACAAAAGGGAAAAAAAAGAGAAAATAAAAAGGAAAGTGTGTGTGTAGGGAAATGCTGGTTTGAATTTTTTTGTCAGATGATATATCATGAAATGGGAAAGAAAAGCTCAAAAAATCCTATCACGTTGTGAAACTGCATTACTGAAAATGTTTTTGAGTGTATTTGCCAAACAGTAGCACGAGTTCAGGGATAAATCCTTGAGGTGGAGGTGGAAATTGCACACCTGTAGCTGTTAACTGTTTGATTTTGTGTAATCCTGTACTTTCATCTAAAGATTCTGAAGTGCTGTATAAACCTTAACTAATTAAGCCTTACAGCACTCCATAGGTCACGAAGTACTGTATTTGTTTTGCAGATTAGTAAAGTCAGATGCAGAAAATTAACTGATGTAGTCAAGGTGACACTGCTCAGCAGCACGTGGCTACAAGGGAACCGGGGTGGTTGGGAGGGTGGATTTCTGTTCCCAGGTTCATACAGGTCTTCTTCCTCCTGCCTTTGTTCACTTACTGCAGCACACCAGGGTTGACACTGCTTGTCTTAATAATGCACTGCAAACTCTAGGAGAAAGTAACATCAGATGGAATGCTGTAGCATTTTTATTTTCTCCAATTTCAGTATTATTCTCAAAAAACTAAGGAGCTTACACAGTTGATAGCAGAAGTTCAGTCAATGCTATATCTAGAGAGACTGTTGATTTTATGACATGGTGACTTCAGAGCTTGTCAGAGATCAAAGCAGTCAGTTATTTAGAAATGTAAACAGCACAAAGCAGGCTATTTTCCTTATTATCTGCCATAATGAAACTTTTATTGTCCTGTAAAGGGAAGTTAATGATGTATTGGAATGCATCTACCATTTCTGTGGGAAACTACACACGTAGTCTCCTCACCCAGTTCCCCAAAACATGCCCATAAATCAAAATGTGAGAAAATTCAAGGCAGAACTTCTTGAATTATGTAGCAAGTGAAGCGCTGTAGTTGTCGATTTTAACTGGAAGGATTTGTTGAATTCCATCCCAGCACAGAAGCACTAACACTCCTCATACCCCAGCCCCTTCAAAACAACCAAACCACCAAAAAACCCCCCAGCTTCCATGTTCTGTTGTGTTTATCTAGCTACTAAGTTGGTTTGATGTCTAATATTTTACTCAGGTTGTTTTAAGGTCCTTGTGTTTCTTCACAACAAATTCCAGTTCTTAATTTTTAGGGATAATGGTAGTGTGGCACTTGCACACTTGACTTTTAACCTCTTTATAGGAATTTAAAAAAAAAAAAAAAAAAGGTGGAACTATGTAGTATCTTGTCCCCCAGATAGTTCAGTATTTTGAGAAACAAGCACCTCAACATGTTTGCATTGTTTAGGACTACAAGCTTCTTCAGATGTGCCCCCTTTTTCCACCCAAGGTTTCTTGGCAGTCCCCTCTTCCCTTTATTTATGTCCTTGAATAAATCTATTTAACTTGATAGGTCTCATGATTTGAGGGGGAGCAGTTAGGGACTGGGTTATCAATTGTTGGTGAATTCCCATTCATGCTCCAGTAAAAGATTGTGCCTGACTGGAAAATCATTAAAAAAGACTCACGTAGAGGATGGAGACTGTGGCTTTGTACTATATTGCAAACAGCCACAGCCTCGTGAAAATTTGAGAGGCTTTCACTGATTTGTTTCTCGTTCTTTTCCTTCCCACTCAACGTTAATCAGCTCCCACTTTACCGGACTACGAAGGAGTCGATGCATCTCTCAATGAAACTGCTACGACAATAACTGTGCTCTTGAGACCAGCGCAGGCCAAAGGTGCACCTATCAGGTAAACAAAAAAAAAAAAAAGAGATAAAACTAAAACAAATCAAGAGGAGATTTTTTAGTTGATTAAGTGCTGTCTTGCAGCTCAGAGAGCTGTTCGTTTCCAAGTGAAACTCATTTGACATTATTGTTTTTCTTAGCTAGACTGAGCTTGCCAATAGCCCTCTAATTAAAAATGAAAAATTCTTGTGTTGTTTTTTTTTTTTAAAAGAAAAAGATAGACATGACCTGAATCATGCAGCTGTCTCTCCTGTTTGATTTAGGGTCCCCAGGAGCACCTCCTATCCATTATAATTTCATTTTACTTTCTCACAGTGTCTCTGAAAGATGAGGTTGAAAGGTGTTTGTCAGAAAGTGGATTTGAAAATAACACTTCCTCTCCAGCGCTTCAAATCAGCTATTCTATAGCATATATATATGATTGGAAAATTGGAAGCTCAGAGGAAATGGGAGAATAATAGTGATGAATACAAACTATTTGACCTTTTTCCTCTCGGAGTGCTTCTTGCTAGAAATCATGTAGCAAGCTATTAGATTTTATTTGGCATGTCCCCTAATCATATTAAAAGGTTTCATTTATGTTAACTTTGAGGGGTCTTTCCCTTCTGCTCTCTATTGAGAGATAATTTAATTCTATTTGCAAAGATTAGTCCACATCCTGCTCTTTACTTCTACTTGTTAGTGGAAAAATTTTGTGATAATATTTGATTCCATTTGTGTTTTACTGATGTGGCCACATCAGGCATATTCAGGGAGAGGATTGACTAATTGGGGGTTAATTAACTACTGAGCATCAGAACCTTTTCATGCTTTTACCCTTGTGACATTTTAGAGACATACAGGCTAATGCATTTCATTCTGTGTTACATTAACTCAGTTAATGTGGCTCAGCTGATGTCGAGCAATGTGCCTGAGCCCTAAAAGTAGAGGAAAATTAACTGTTTCTTCAGTCTGTCTCCATCAAGAGGAATTTATGTTTTACATGGATGTTGTGGGGATGAACCACGTACCTATAAGCATTTTTATGTGCTTATCATATAGTCACCCTTACGATTGATATGATCAAGTTATTTGTTTGTATTCTGTCATAGGAGATAATCCAGATTCATCCCCTTTATAAGAGATGTATTGATGTATTATATTCAGAAAGAAAATTGTAACCCCATACATAGTTTGTTTCTGAAAGTTTACCCTGGAGGAAACCTAGGACTTTTTTGTGTGTGAAGAATGATAAAATGTATGGGACTACATTCAGTACAGAACTTGGATTCCTAAAGCAGGGGGGTTGTGGGTTTTGTTGAATTGATACAGTAGAAACCAGAGCTGTGATCTGAAAATGCTCCCAAGTTATGCAGGTGCTTAAATCATAGAATCATGGAATTGTCTGGGTGGGAAGGGACCTTTCAGCTCATTGAGTCTAACCATCAACCCAACACTGACAAAAGCCACCACTAACCCGTGTCCCTCAGCACCACGTCTGCCCAGCTTTAATTACCTCTAGGGATGGTGCCTCCACCACTGCCCTGGGCAGCCTCTGCCAAGGCTTAATAACCCTTTCAGTAGAGAAATTTTTCCCAATATCCAATCTGAACCTCCCCTGGTGCAACTTGAAGCCATTTCCTCTAGTCCCATCACCTGTTCCTTGGGAGAAGAGACCGACCCCCCCTGGCTACACCCTCCTTTCAGGGAGTTGGAGAGAGTGAGAAGGTCTCCCCTCAGCCTCCTTTTCTCCAGGCTGAACACCCCCAGCTCCCTCAGCAGCTCCTCACAAGACTTGTGCTCCAGACCCCTCACCAGCTCCCTTGCCCTTCTCTGGACCCGCTCCAGCCCCTCAATGTGTTTTTTTGTGGTGAGGGACCCAAAAGTGGACACAGTACTCGAGGACAGCACTCACCAGTGCCCGGTACAGGGGGATGGTCACTGCCCCAGTCCTGCTGGCCACATTGTTCCTGGTACAGGCTGAGATGCTGTTGGCCTTCTTGATCACCCACGCGCATTGCTGGCTCATGTTCAGCAACTCATGATAGCCTTTTATAGGTTCTTGTAAAGCCTTTACGGTGTCCTGCTGCTGGCCACAGCCAAAGCTTATCCCTGTTTGAGAAATGTGGCATCTATCTCTCATCTAATCCAGGCCAAATCCTTTCAGTCTCACGCCCGGTTGGTCTCTCATCCCCGCTTTCTCTCCTGGGGGTTTGCTTTCATGAGCTGGTGGTGTGATGGGATGTGGTTGGAGCATCACTGGTACCGAGTGCAGGGAGCTCTGGTTTCCCTGCCCTGCACTGTCAGGCCAGTAACTCACTGCAGAGCAAACCCGCACCTCACCTTTATTCTCTCCGATTTCCTTACAGCATCCTCAGCATGAGCTTCTCACTGTGGCCTGTGAAGGTGGCAAAAGAGGACTTATGGACTAAATGTCAATAGATAGTTTGATCGGGATGGTTTTACAGAGTATTAATAACCGTTGTTTGAGCATGCTCTTAAATAAGAATATGTCTTTCTTCCTGTCTCCCATCTTTCCTCTCCATTTTAATTAATTTCTAAAACCAAAGAGATTACATGAATATCTGACATGAAGAGGCCAAGGAAATAAGTCCTTCACTGTAACTGGAGAGCTGGGCTTTATTCTCAAAACAAACCAGGTGCTTTATTCCTTGCTCGGAATGAGGAGTGTTCTCTGGGGAAATGCAGAAGACATGGTCCCCTTCCCTTTCCTGGCATCATGCGTATTGCAGTCAGGTATTTTTTCAGCAGCTTCTTAGTGGAGGAGATAAGTGTCAGCACGCTGAAATTCTGAACAGATTCAATGCATCTCACTAAGTTTTATGATGGGTTTCAGTGAAGCTTCACTCCATCCCCACTGCAGTTGGGTTTCCACCACAAGCTGGCTCGGTGCCACGACAAGCATTAGGGGGTAAAAGGCATTGCTGTGACTGCAGCGGTGATTGAGTAGAAGGGACCCAAATCCTGTTCTTTAGCCTGAAACTGAAGAATACAGTTGGATTTTAAAAGGTTTGTTTGCACCCACTCCTCTAATCCCTGGAGGTGTAGATGGTCAGAAGATGATTCTATTTAATAGATGTAAGTCCATGGGTTTTTTCTTAAAAAAAACAAACCACCATCAAAACAATGTAATCTGATACTCTCTTGTTTTTACAAACAGAACTATGCTGTGATCAGATGTTGTTGTACCTCAGCCTCTCCATCAGCCCAGCCCCCCGGGAACCAGATGTTCCTTAATTCACGTGAAATCAGTACGCGGTTGTCAGTCATTTCTTTAAGACACTACGTGCCGTAGCCATCACAGTTTAAAAATGACTCTAATCATATTTTCCCTGCCAAGTGGTGTCGTGTAATCTCCTGCATGCTTTATGGCCTCCTGAGGTTTTTAAACCAAATTACAGACTAGCAGTGCCAAGGAGGGGACAGGGCGGGATGGCTCAAGCTGGCGGTGAAGCACCGTTCCACCGTCAATCTGGTGGATGGGATCCCAGTCAGTAGCATCAATGGTGCTTCAGTGGTTCATTTGAAGAGGTGATTTGTTGCTGTAGATTTTCTGAGGGGTGTTTTTGCATGTGTGAAACACTCTTTTGTTTACAAAAGGTGAGGATCTTTTGATGAGGGTTACGAAAAGCATGTATCAGAATCAGCACAGACAACTTTTTAATGATTGAATTTATTTTATTTGATTGCTAAAGTGTTTTTCTTATGCCTCCATGTGCAAAAAATCAGGTTGTTTTCATTTTGCAACAAGACTAATTATGTGAATCATGGCAGGGAGCAGCTAAAACTTAGTTGTTGATGGGAATTCCAAGAGCTGGGTTTGTACCTTGGGCTGTCCATCAGTCTGGCCCCTGTCAGAGGAGAGGACACTGTGTGTCCACTAGACATGTAGAAGGAAATAATCTCTAACTGCTATTAAAGCCTGGTCAGAATAGGGCTGAAGTGTGAACAACGCGTTCACCACTGCTGTACCTCTGTGGGAGCCTGAATTTTTAGGGGGGGGTGAAAAGGAAGATCTGGGTAGGCACCTCCTTTGGCTGTTTGTAATCATCTTGGTCAACAGAGAAGTTCTGTACAGCTTTTCTTAATTAAAAAAAAAATATATATATATATTTGACATGAGAAATAATTTCTACATGCAACATTTCAGCTGAGGAGCTCTTCACCTGTTACTTCTTCAACACTGTCTCTGCTTACCTGGCGGTCTGAAACAACTTTATGATCCCCATGACTTGTGTAGCAGGTTCTGAAATTTATATTACTCTTCAGAATAGCTCAGAATTTATTTTAGTCATCAGGGAGATGGAATATTGTCATATAGGTTCTCCACTCCTCCCTCTTTATTTCTCTTTTATTCCTTCCTTGCTGAATGGGAAACCTGGGAAAAAATTGCTGTTGTAGGAATTCCCTCAGCACCAGTCACAAGAAAGCTCTCTGTAATTGAATTCTCAACATTACTCAAAAAATTCATAGAAAAAAATAAAATAATTTAAGCTGGGATTAGTAATATGTAAAAATGCAAGGATAAGCAGGGTACAGAGCCTTTAAGTTTCCACTAAAAGCCTGATACCACATTTGCAGCCAGCGAACACCCCGCTTTTCAGGTTGCAAATTTAACTTTGGTTTCTTTCTTCACACCTTGCAGTAGGGTGTCCTTTCTGAGCACTGCTTTGTCTTCAGGGAGTAGCGGCGCTGCTTTGGAGCCACCACAGGGTTCAGTAAATGGGTTTAAACAGATGGTACCACAAAGGGCCCAGAGGTAAATGACTGTATTCTTCCGTGCCTTGTTAGCCTACAACGTTTCATGAGAAGTACTGCCACATCCCCTTTTCAAAGAGGAGATAGACACCTTTTATTTAAAAATAATAATTAAAAAAAAAAAAAAAGAAAAACAAAGCCTCGTTGGAAACTCTAAATACTTTCTGTCATTTGCTATTCTTTCTTTATGGAAAAGTAATTTTACAAATGCAAATAGCTACAGTGTCTACATCTATTTCGTATTTTCCCCATTTTTTAGCTTTTCAGACATAGGGGCCCCAAAAGGATTATTTTTTGGAAGCTTATTTTATGTAAATTACTTTATTTGAAAATTTTTTAGAACCTTCACATCTTATTGTGATCTCACGCTTAAAATTTTGCCATACCTTTTATATCGCATTCAAAAATTACTGCATGTTTTTAAAGAATGCTATTAAAAGAGACTTTATGTGTATTTAACTCTCATGCCCTTCATCTTTGATTTTTTTGGGGGTTTGTTTTGGTCTCCAAAGATACTTGGCCCTAGAAAGGAGACGTGCCTTAAAACCGAGATGCCTCATTTACCCCTTATTCTGTAAAATGGAGGGGGAGGGAAGGGGGAGCAGAAAAGGGGGGTTAATTTGGTAGCTGTGGTAGATCTCACCTTCTGAGATTAATTAATTTTGAAACACAAAGAAAGATTCTGGGTGCCCAGGGGTCTTGTGGAAGTGATTTGCTGGCGCAGGCCACATCAACTGGACATGGTTAACACATGGAGTTTACCACAGAAGGGGATTTATCACCAAGCTCCATCCACAGATGGTTTATGAGAAACAGAGATTCCTGGAACTAAATTGTTTTGTTTACATTCTTCTTTTTATCTAGAGTTTCAAAAATGAGGTGACATTGAAAGGGAAGAGGCTTTCCTCCTTGATTTTTTGGGAGCTAGGAAAAGGGGATACTAACTTCTTCTTTCAGCTCAAGAAACATGTGAAACTAATTTCTCACTTTTTCCTCTCTTTTCCGCCATTCCCCAGTATCATACTTCATCTCTGCCATTGCAGTTATTGGGTTTTCTGGGCAGTAGTGGCTGAGAAAATTGACAAAATAATTTCATGCTGCCCCATAAGTTCTGAAATGAGGAGGATTGCCTTTGCCTTTTAGAGTCCCTGTAGTGATGCTGCGAGAACTCTGTTCAATTTTACTACTTCTGTTTATAAAGCTTTAAAACAAAACCAAGACGGGCTATTCTGCCAGTTTTATTGAGTAGCTTCAGGTCTTGTCTGCACGCTTAGGCATATTTTCATACTAATCTTTCATAAGGCCCTCAAATATATCTGCATATCAGTGAGAAATTGTGAGAATGTATTCACGTATGTGTGTGTATGCATACAGAGAGTTCTTCAAACCTGAAAACCTCTGTTCTCCTTTCTCCCTTCCCTTCCCAAGAACTGCCTCCTGCTCTCAGTGTGTAGGTTCTGTACTTCAGCAGAGCAGAGGAAGCTGCTAATGAGTTAGTAATGTCCTGCAGTTTCATAGTTCCCCCAAAGGAGAGAAAAAGAATTATGATTACCTCTTCTAATTTGAGCAGGTGATTTTGAGAAGTGACCAAGCCATGGACCGTTTCAAGAGAAGTATTGGGAGCTTGGGATGGGATTTAATAGGCCGAGTGCCATCTGCTTCAGCAATTTGTAACGTTTTGTCATTGACAACTGTAGAGGAATGAGGCGGTCTATTTTGGTGGAATGGACAGATTTCTGTCCATCTGTGCTTGCATTAGAGCATGTCACTTGTACTTTAGATCTGCGCAGCTCTGAGCCAAGAGAGAAGCCACGGCAAGGTCAAGAGGTGGAGAAGCCTGTCAGCACATTCTGTCTCTAATGATATGACAACTGCAAATTGGTGCTTCAGGCGCAGCCCGGAGGCGGTCATTATGTTGGGCCTTGAAGCTCAGCTTCCTCTAATATCATTTCAAAGGAAAATGCTAACTTCAGATGCTTCCGATTAGCCAAGAGTTTCATCTATTGTGTTTAAACTCAGATTCGTTACTGCATTTCTTCAAAAGAAAAAAAAAAACCTTAAAGAAAAAATGGTCATTGTCAGGAGGTTGTGTATAGATTTGTATTGTTGTTTTTCCTGAAAAAAAATGGATGCTGTTTCTTTCCAGTGGCTGAATGAGGCAGCTTTGCTGTATTTCAAGCCTTTGTTTCTTCTCTGCATCCATGCATCTGCTGTCTTTCCCCTTTTTCCTTTTGTTTTCTTTTTAAGCTCGCAAAAACAATTGGGTTAATATCTTTACAAGGCGAGAGATTTGACTCTATCAGGTGACCTTAAAGCTCTGCTGGTTTTCCTCTGTCTCACCAGCGCCTACCAGATTGTGGTGGAGGAGCTGCACCCGCACCGAACCAAGCGCGAGACGGGTGCCATGGAGTGCTACCAGGTCCCCGTCACCTACCAGAGCGCCCTAAGCGGGGGGTCACCCTATTACTTTGCTGCTGAGCTGCCCCCAGGAAACCTGCCGGAGCCGGCCCCCTTCACCGTGGGCGACAACAGGACCTACCAGGGTTTCTGGAACCCGCCGCTGGCTCCTCGGAAAGGCTACAACATCTATTTCCAGGCCATGAGCAGCGTTGAGAAGGTAAGTGCCAACCACACCTCTCTCCTGGAAGGGATCAAAATGCACCCGTGGTGACAGTTGGGACTTGGGAAGGTAGACGTAGTAGGTGTTGGCAGTGGCACTGCTATAATCCTGTCTGTGACACCCACATTTTGATGAGGGGCCTAGAACATCTCTCTGATGAGGAAAGGCTGAGGGACTTGGGTCTGTTTAGTCTGGAGAAGAGAAGGCTGAGGGGGGATCTGATCAACACCTATAAATACTCAAAGGGTGGGTGTCAGGAG
>JAHREE010148923.1:0-16053 GCA_033628505.1 Tringa tobata | reverse complement strand
CTGGGAACAGCCTGCCATGGGTTGCCCATCCCCATAGCTTTGACATGGTCCCACTGGCAGCGGGGACAGACACCACTGCAGGTTCACAGGAAGGACCCAAGCCCGTTCCCCATGCCCACTCAGCCACCAGACCTGCTTAACCTCACCATAGATCCCTTTATGCAGAGCTATTCCCTTTGTCCACGCCTCCCCAAGGCCCGACCTGCCCTCTGCCCAACCTGACATGGAAGCCCAAAATTCAGCTTGCTTCAGGCGCTGAAACTCCACCATGATGTGGTCACCAAGCTGGACAGACACCAAGCTCCCAGCACAGGAAGTCCATCTCCAGATGTGGTGACCCAAACCAGCTCTTTGACACACCCTGTTGGTTATGGTCCAGGATTACCCTTTTCCCCCATCCATCTTGGCTTCTGCTCCAAGGAATATTTCCTCCTGACACACCTTCACAAGACTCAGGAGAAGACACAGAGGCTGCAGAAGCCTGAGCTAAGGCAGAGCTGCTGGTCACACACAATTATTTACGGAAAAGGGTCATTGTAGCGCAACAGGACGACCTGCAACCAAACAAAATCGAGCCCAGGACCACTAACTGCTACTGCAGTGAATTTTTCAACCCTTATAACCCAACAAGTCATGGATGATCATGAACCAATCCTGCCACCCTGTATCGTTGACATGCTTTTCCTGAAATTCACATTTAAATCAGAAAATCAATCTTCTGGAACTCATTTACCAAGTCCTGGCTTTTTGGTCCTCTCCTTATGCCTCAGGAGAATCCCAACAACAACAACTAATGGACAAGAGGAGTGTTGAGACTAAAAGTGCTGCCACTTACTCTCCAAATCCTACCATGTATGTTAAAAAAAGAGCCAGCACGGAGCAGCCCTACGTTTTTATGAGCAATATGTTTCCTGTGACCCATATTCTCTCCAACGCATGGCTAAAAGAGAAGTCATCTCTGCAAGGCAGGCAGAAAGCTAAAGCTGGGTTAAATAATGGAAAAACAGATCTGCAAGTATGTCAGTGAATAAATTACTCAATTCAGCGAGGGGCCATTCTATTCATTATTTGTGAACACTTGTAAGATCATTAGTGTTCTTTAATAGGGTAGCCAATTACAAATGTGCCTGGCACTAATGTACAAAGTGCATTATTATAGATCCAGCGACGCAGTCCAAAAGCAGGAAATATCCCCCTCCACAGAAAGGCCAACAACAAACAGAGGAAGCAATTTTCAATTAACAAACTCAAGATTACTAACAGTCTGTGAGCCCTAAAGAAGAATCTAAATTCATCGCACTCCTCTTTCCCTAATTAGTTGGTCATTTGTGGTGTCATACTGCAGCACAGCTTCGGGTATCACATATCTCCAAGATCATCAAAAAAATCAGGAGTGGGTCAAGGGAGGGGATGGGATTTTATCCTTCCTGAGCTGTGGATGGGCTGAGGAAAGACAGTGTGGCTTTAGTGGCTGTCAGGGCTAGTTGCTTCACTTGGGAGGGAGGTAAAACTTCAAAGACAAGCAAGTCCTTGTAAGCAAGTGGCACCAAGAACGGTCTCCTTATAAAAACAGAGCAGCCCTTGGGAGGTGGAAAAGGCCTGAAATTGTGGATCAAGAGACACTCTACCCTGGACCCTTCCCTCTCTTCACCTTGGGCTCTCAGGGGACCTCTAACTCCTTCTCTACAGACAACGTGCCACGGGTTGGCACTGCAAGTTGTAGCTGAGAGTTCAGAAGCAGGACGGTGGAGAGGAGAGGGCTTTGCCTTGGGTGGCAGGAGAGTGGGTCTGGTGGTCCCTCCATCAAATCACACTGGCTTCCAGCTCCCCCTTGGTCTGTTTTTCAGCATTCCTGGCGAGTTGCAACACCGAGAGGAGCCGCGGTCTCTTGGGAACAGCTGGAATCTAAACACTAATCAAGCTTCGACGTCCTGCCACCGAGGCTGCCACAGGCAATTTGGAAGATGAAATCAGTCTTGTTGCTACTTCTGCTGGGGGGGTGGAAGAAAAGACACAGCCACTAACCCTGTGCCAATTAATGAGGTATATAAAAGCAGTACTGGGAAGGTGCTTTTATCTGATCCAAGGACATTATGTCTCCACAAACAAACAGAATTACTGAGTCAGTTCTTTACTTTCAACACCACTGATGGCTTTAAAACACAAATACCGTGGCAGATTAGACCCTGAAGGTAAGATGAAAGCTATCAAGCCAAGTTAAGATACAGAAAGTCCATGCTCTGTCCCCTGGCAATTTTTGAGACTTAGTAAGAAATGACTGGTGTGAAATATGTAGAATGACTCCAGGGATATATTTCTGTTTGAAACGCTGAACCTGAGCCTTTTGGGGTGGTTTGCATGAACTGTGCTACCCATAGCCTGGGTTTTGTCACTCCCAAGTTTCTTCCAGAGCTGCTTTTAAAACCTAAAGCAAGTGGCTTGATCTCCCCTTGTACAGGAAGATACATCATCCGAGCAAAACTAACCTGCTCGTTCTTTCTGCACCCAGTGTCCACCCTCCTCTCCTTCAGCCACCCTTCACTTCTCACAACCCCATCCTCTCCTCTGAGCCCCCAGGAACCCAGGTTTGTTGATTAAACACATCTTCACTGCTTGGCTAACAGGGATTACTTCCAACATGCCCCAAACCACTTTTGGTTTTGAAACCAAGAGCCCTGACCCAAGGAAGAGGTTAGTTCACACAAGGAATTCAACCTGGAAGGTGATGCTTCTCCAGCATTAGGGTTTGAGCCCACAGGGGGAAACGCCACAGGAGAGAGATTCTTGTGCATAAATTGAGAAATCTGCAGATTTCCAAAGGAGAAAGGTGAACTTGACAAGAGGATGCAAACTTCTGGCTAGAAGAAAACAAAAGCCTTTCTAGGCACTCTCAAACACTGTATCACCACTGAGGTTTTAATTTATTTTTTTTTCACCAGCCTAAAATGAAGATACACCAGATGGTTGTCCAGTTTCAATCAAATCTGACAGCCTCAAGGCTAATTAAATTTGTGCCAATTTTCATGAAAACAAGAAACCTAGAGAGAGGCAGAGTCTTCCTGATGCCGCCTCCTTTCCCCTCCAGAGGGGATCCCGAAGTGTGATCTCATCTTTATCAGATGCCAGAGAAGGTGCCCATGAGGACACCACCCCTCCCAGCCCCAGAAAGCTTCCATCAGAATTTGCAACTAATGCACTGATAAAAACCCAGGCTTTCTCCCCCCTGGTGCTGACAGAGCTGCTTATTTGATATTTACTGGATGCATAACACCTGTGCCACCATCCATCTTTCTGTCCTGTTCTTAGACAGCATCTACCTCATTGGAGGCTGCTCCAGAACAACCCTGGGACAAACCATTCCATATGAGATTGGCTTGAGCTGCAGCTGGAAGCATCTGAGTGCATGAAGAAAAATCTCCCCACAGTTGCACTGAATTAGCCTGGAAGTGAGACACACGCTCTCCTTTCACAACTAGAAAGCTTATGTTTCTCCTTTCTAAGGGTGATTAAAATTGCTGAGCTCTAAATACTCATTTGTGCTTCCTAGGCTTAACCGTAAAGAAAACCAGTTACTGGGAGGAACATCTACTCAACAGGGCACTTGGAAGGAGAGGCAATGGGGAAAAGCAAAGTTAGGGTGAATTCTGTTGAATTAAACCAGGTTATGCTCAGAGCATTCACAAATCTGAAAATAAGCCTCTTGGACAGATGGAGACNGCCCGTTTTCCCCTAGTGCCTTGTGGTCACCCTGCTCCTGCCCCTCTCAGCCCTTTCCCCTGGCTAATTCCCCACCGGCCAGGTCTCCTTCTCCATCTCTGCTCCACACACTTCCTTCATCCTCCTCCAGCACTGGCTCTTGCCCTCGTCTCCTTTGAGACCACGCGCAACTCCCTTCCTTCATTTATATTGTTACCTTGAAGGTATTTTTAGCCCGTGACCACGTTGCCCCTGAGCTTTCCTTTTCCCAGACTCTGTAAATTTAGCTCTCTTAGTCATTCCTCACGACTCCCAGTGCTCACTTTCTTCCTCCTGACCTCCTTAGGTTTCTGCCTCCTCCTGCACCCACAAGGACCAAAGCCACACAACTCCAATTGGTGTCACCCTTTAGGGTGCTCCTAGACCTCGTTTCCCAAGACAATGCTGCTCCAGGACCTTCTCCCACCAAACCTAGGGACACCATGAGCTCCTTGGGGATTGACCCCTTGGAGATGTACATTGAGATAGAAGACTTCCCATCAGCAGCCCCCTCCCAGTTTCTCCAAACCAGTGCTTTCCTCTTAACAACATACAGCTTTATAACAATAAAACCAACCTGGTTTTGTGCAGGAGCTCTTCTGGTCTTGCCAGGTCTCAGGACTGTCTCTGCTCCCAGTGAAGCTCCTCCCAGGACCATAACTGTATCCTTGCTGTGGCTCAGTCCCACAAAGCCCATTAGGTGCTTTGTTCCCATTCAAGCACCTGCCTCCCACCAGCTTCAAAGCTGAATTGAAGCCTGCATGAATATTTAGAGACTGGAGGTTGTCATCAGAAAGAAAAAGCCCCTACTGAAATAGCTAACAACTCTGACACATCTTATCCAAGATGAATAGTGCAGGAGCACACTGGATCGTCTGTGGTTTGTTCTGCTGTAGGGGGGAGCCAAGGTGGGGAGGCCAACTAAAATAAATAGGTTCTAAATAGTCCCAGGTGTCCTGAGTTAGGAGGGGAGGGACCTTACAGAGCTGGGCTCCACCCTACATTGGGAGGCTGTGATGGGGAAAAAACAGGGTTTTGGGGAATAAGGCAGGAGATGCTGGTGCAGGAGGTAGAGGGGGTTTTTGTGCTGTTGGTGTGTCACAGCCCCTGGGGAACTGTGCTGGGTCACAGGGGGCTTTCAGGGGAGGTCAGCCTATTTCACCCCAGTAACAGGGGTAACCGTGGGTAGGGCAGCCCCTGGGGAGACGAGTGGGGAAGTGGGGTGCAGTGCCCTGGCTGGGAGGGTCCCTGCAGGTGGGAGGGGGGGCAGCATGGGGAACTGTGGCCCCTGTGGCTTTAGAGATGCAGCAGCTCCAAGCCTGCAAGGAGGAAAATCTTACTTTCATTTTTGCTGAAAACTCTTTTTATCCTCTTCTTAGTGGTTTGTTTTTCTTGCTGAAATGTCAAAATTTCCAGGTATGGCAAGGCAACCAAACCAAATCACTAAAATACTGAAAAGCTTTAAGGCTAATTATTTTATCTTTTCATTATTGAAAGAAACTTTCCAAATGTAAAAATCTGTTTTCCATTTTTTTCACATATCTTTTCAAAAAAATCTTAGAGTGAAGATTAATTTTTGGCTTTAATTGAAAGGGTTGCTTTTGATCCATGTTTCAGGTTAAAAAAAATGCAAGTATTCTGTTGGGAAACTGCCAGGCAGACCTGGCTGTCTCCATGCTCCTGCCTTTGTCACAGCACACAATGTGTCATACGCAAAGAAAAACTCTTGAAGTAACTAAATTCGTAGTTTCTCTGCACCATGAGCTATTGTTGCAGGCTTGCCTCAGTCTGGACACATGGGAAATGAAAAGAACATGAAGGGACAAGGGTTTATGATTTATTTATCTTTAACCTGAGGTCCTTAGGAGAGCTGGTGTATGTGCATCTGCCTCTTTCTTCCCTTGTTCAAAGACTGCAGAGCTTATGGACAATTTTTATTTCAGTTTGTTAAATGTAGGGGTGACATTTCAGGTTGCTCCAAGTGAAATTATGTGATCAGAGAGAGGACAGAAGTGTCCCTACTGAGGGAGACGGTGATGCTGTGTATTGGACATCAGAGAACCCACCCATGATTTTTCAAAACACAAATCCATGGGAAACTGGGTCCCTTCTGGTCCTGCTGCTCATGAAACTGCTTCTTTGTGGGCTCCTTTTGGGTCCTGCGTGGGGAGAGGCAGGGATCTTCTGCTAAAGGTCTCGATGCCTGGGTACTCTACGAGGCAGGCAGGACCAATCCGGAGGGGAAGGCTCCCCTGGGCAAAGTTGATGCTCTGCAGGATGACCTTTCCTCACTTCCAGCTTTATTTTCATGCAGCCCCTGTTTTGTTCTTGTCACTTTGACTTGTGCGTAGTGGTCCAAAGGCTGTTCCTGTCCTCTGGGCGTCCGGATGCTCTGGCTGTATGCGCAAAACATCTCGTTCAGCATCTCTGTGTACTCCCCTGTGTGTGCAGACAGCGGGCAGAGCAGGGGAGGGTGGTTTTAAAAACAAGCTGTGTTTGTAGCCTGAAAGTGAGCTGCTGGCTGGCAATGGCTCAGCTTCCCAGGCCACCCTGCAAGAGGGATGTCACCTCCACCTGAAGATGTGGTCAGCCTCAGCCACCCCTCCCTGCCCCCTCCCTTTCCCGCACGTTTCCCTGTGGAGATCTATGGCCGGAGATGTCCCAAAGCACCAAAGAGTATTGACCTGCAGAGACACGCTTCCCTCGCAGCAATTGCTCTAATGGGAACCTCTCAGAGCATCCAAGAAGCCGGCACAGCTCCATTAATCACAGCCGCCTCCTGCCTGGCACGGGCTGCCCTTGCTCATCACCATGGTCCTTTGGGTCGGTGCCGTGGGAGAAGTCCACGCTGTGTCCTTAGAGCTGGAGAGGATTGTCCCATCACCCTGATGTGTGAGCAGTGACAGGGGTGGGCACAAGCCATGAACCCCCCAGTATTCCCACTCCACACCAAAACAAGCTCAGAAACCTGCAGTTTTCACTAAGTAACCGCTCTCACCCTATCATCTCCCCACAGAGATGGTATTTGGGGATTATCCTCCCCTTTTTCCCCTTCTTGCAGCCCCATCCCAAAGGCTGGACACTTCCAGACTCATCACTCCTAAGTGCTCAGTGGGCAGGCGCTCACTGCTGCTGGCTGGGATGGCAAAAAGCATTTCACAGATATAAGGCATGAAAATAGTACCAGACAGGGGGTGATTAGAAATCATTTATACTAGGCAAAACCAGGCCATCGTAAATTTGCAGGCAGCCTGACACAGGGAAGGACTGTTATCGTGGTTTGTGAACGGAGTTGAAATGAATTATTTGAAGATGCTGCAGTATCTCTGCGTAAAACATCTGAGATACCCGAGCACTCACTTGGGGGCAGGAGGGGGTGTCTGGCTGGGATCTTGGCCCTGGGCTGTGTTACAGCTCCGGTTTCTCCTTCAGGTCAGCAATATCTCTGCACAGGGGTGAGGAGGATGGGGGAACGGTGCATTGCCCTGGCGAGAGCTGCTGCTTTGATCTCCCTCGACTGCAAACGCACCTCAGGCTCACACCGAAAATGTGGATCTCAAATAGGGGGATGCTGGGGGAGGCAGTTAAAGGAAATGAGTAAAAACCTCCCAGGTGTGGTCCTTGGCATGTTACAAAATGCTGGGGGAGGGCCTGGCTTGCTGTCCCCCTCTCTGAATTTGTACCTCTCTGGGGCAGGATTTGACTTTTTGACCAAGGGTGGCTGATGCACTTTGTGAAGAGGGCACAGTGGAAGCAGGATGAAGAGACAAGACTCACCCAGGCGTGAGAGGTTCTTCTCTGCCCCCATCAGTCTTTTCCCCACCTTTCTGGTCTCAGCCATCACCTCTTTCCCTGGGAAATTGCCCAAGGAGAAGGCAAGTGGCTTTTGTTGAGACACAGCCCCCAGTGAAAGATGTTGCTCAGGGATGAACTCACTTTCTGAGGGCATGTAGTCATGAACTTCATGCTGCATCTGTGTCATTCTCACCTCTACCATAGACAATTCAGCCTCTCTGTCACTAGCAGGCGATGGCAGAACCCTCATGGGTGATGTCCTCTGGTGATGCAGTTGTTCAGGGGGCTGGAGCACACCTTGGCCTCCCCAGCAATCAGTGTCATCAGCTTCCAAGGCAGCGGGAATGGGATGGAAGGTCGGGAGATCTCCTCTTGGCCTTTCCCTGTGGTGGGGTGCGTTTTCAGATGCCATTGAAAAACTCCAGATATCTTCAAGATGTTTGAGTCAACATGAGACAGCAGGACCTCACTGCCCACGTGGGATTAAGGTTCAGCAAAACGTACTGGGAGACTGGTGACAGATGAATGGGGGAAATGGGGAAGGAGCTGCCTTAACCAGAGAGGCTTTCTCGGGTGTCCAAGCTGAGACTTGGTGCTCCACACCAGCCTGGTGACATTCTGCCCATGCTGGGCTTCTGTGGGGACGTGCCCAGGCAGACAAGGGGCTGTGGCTGAGGCTTTAACTCGCCCCCAAGCGCAGAAGGGCAGCGGGCGGCTCAAATTCACCCAGCTCAGCATCTGCAGCACGGATTCCACTTGCAGTCTTGCAAAAGCCTCATAAATTTTTTAGAGTAGCCCAAAGTGCCTGCTGAGTCGGCCAATCAGTGCCGCTGGATTAAGGAAATTTACCTTAAATTATTAACAGCGCACAGCCAGACACGAGGCCCGTGGGGTAGAGGTGGGAAAGGAGAAGTTACTCGTTCCTCCTGCTCCAGCAGGTGCTATGACAGCAGCCAGCACCAGGGATGGGCCTTGGAGGATGGTCCCGTTCGTGGGGTCTTCCCATCTCCATCAGGAAACCCCAACGAGGCATCAGTGCTGTATTGTGTGCAGGGCGTGCTTGTGCTGTGGAGATGATGTCCCTTTTGGAAACAGGATGCTGGTCCACATCAATCATGTGGTCCCCACCCCCCAGCATCTCCCTCTTCTTCCCGCTTCTTCCAGGTCCATCTTCAACCACTTGAAGAGCTCAGCAGCAGCAGCACAGGAGAGCCAGCCCTGATGCTTTTTGACTTTCCTACAACCTCTAGTAATTTTCCCCCCACGAGCTTTAAATTTCAGGTAATACAATCACATTTGCAAACCCTGGTCCCCAAAGAAATGAGAATAAGCACTTTGCAGCTCCCGAGGCTGTACCCTCTGCTTCGCTTATGGACGAGCTGCCTGCCAGGGCCTGGTTTTGCAGAGGTGGGACGTGGGGCTGGGTTTCCTCTCCTTGGCAGCTGCTTCGGGAGGACTTTGTCCCTCTTTCCACGAGATGGCATCGCTGAGACTCCTTCGGAAGAGGAGCATCCACCGCCGCGCCTGCGGGGAGGACAGCGATGAAAAAGGCCTCCAAAACGATCCAAAGTTGCTAGGGGAAAAAAAAAAGCCTCTGGATTCTCGGTTGTGAGGTCCCTGGCCGTGGCAGGGAGGAATTGGAGGAGAAGTCAGTGTTTTAAAGTAGATCTCACCAGCACAGCCCTATATATATATCACTTGCCACGGGCCACACAACACCCACCTGCTTTCACATGGGGGTGATGTTTGCCAAAAGCCATCTCTGGCCCCGCTCAGGGGGATGTGGGGTTGCTCATAATTTTGGTGGAACCCCCAAAATGCACCAAACAAAGCATCGTCCCCAGTGTACCTGCAAGCCCTGTAGGGTCAGGCACAGGGGGGTCATTGATCTGGTCCCAAAACCCAGATCCACGATGGGTCTTCAAACCCAAGGTCTGGGTGGAGGCAGGTCATGGCTTCATTTGATTTTGATTTGTGATCCCCAGAAATTCAGCGTACTTAATTTTCATTTTTTAACCTCATGCCTCAAAGTGGGTCTAAATTTGAATATTTCTGTTAATTTTGTCTCTCTACAGAGCCTGCCCCAAACCTGCCCATACCGGGGCTGCTACTGCAGACATCTCACTTCAGGACCTATCTCTTCCTTCTGATCCTGCAGATTTCCTTGGGTACCAACCGCACTGAAATCAGGCTGAAAATTTGGACCTGCTGTGAGCCACGAGCAGGTTTGAGTTAAATCCTCTGGGGTTTATATTTTTCCTTTTCTGCAGCTACACTGTTAATTACCGCACCACTTGTGCATCGCTCCCAGAGCTTCTTTCACAGCTCCCCTGGCATATTTCTATGGAAACGTAGCTGTGGTTTTGTCAAACTTGTTTTTGCTTTTAAAATAGCTAGAGAGGACCAGGTGCAGACTTTGCTGCTCCTCTTCTCTGTCCCTCACCTGACCCCAAAGTTGTCCCTGCTCCTGCTGTGACACTGGGGGACCAGAGAGCTGGAGGTTCCTGCACAGCGCAGGAGGGATGTTCCCACAGGAGTTTATGTTCCTGCTGCTTTTAAGGGTGGAGGAAAAACATGTGCATGATGATGTCTCCTGCCCTGCTTGGAAATGCCCAGGAAGGGGCACCAGTCCACCGTGCTGGCTCAAGGACAGCAAGCCTCAGGTGCTGGGACATGCAGGAGGAGCTGGAAGAGGAGATTAAACTATCAGTGGGAAAACAGCCTTCTCCCACAGTCGTGCTGTGCCTGGAGGGATCCCCAGGTCCCCTTCCAATTTGTGGCACACCAAGGACGTGGCGCTTCATAAAGCCCAAATACTACAGAGGCTTTGGGCATCGAATCAATTTCTACAGATGAAGCAAGCTGCTGGCTGCTGGGGGCTGTGGTGAGGGGTGAGGTGCTCCAAAACTGCACAGAGTTTTGGGGAACGTGGCTCAGTGAGCCAGTACGTGTCTGTCTGCTCTCACACTGGGACATGGGATGGGGACAATGTTGGAGGAGCAGGCGGTGGTGGCTTCATGCAGTGGTCTCTGTAATTCACCTTGTCGTAGGCTCCTTGAGGCTCTGCCTGGGGGCACTTAATGCTGCAGAGCGACAGATGTTAATTAGGATCATTAAGGGCTCCTGCAACACAAACAGTAATGACACTTGTGCCTCTGGAGCTCTCCTGGGAAGGACCTTGCATGATGCCATCCTCCACAGAGCCGGTGCATGATGTCCTCTCCCAACACTGTGGTTTCTCCTAAAATTGGAGTTGTGAGCACAGAGAACTTCAGGATGTCCCAGCACAATGCTAACCCCACCATCAGGGAGGAAATGTCCCTTGGAAATGTCCCCAGAGTGCTGTGGTGGGAGCAGCACCCTCACACCTTCTCCCTCCTTCTCCATGCCCACCATACCACCTCCTACTCCTTCCCGTGCTCTGTGCTCCCACCCTTTTGTCCTCCAAGCTCCTGGCTGTCCTGTTTTGGTCATTCCTCACCACTCGGACAAACCACAACCCTTTGGATTGGGGCAGCTGCCACTGGGTGGAGTGGGGAGAGGCGCAGACCTCGCTCTGGGGCTGCAAGTTTGCAATGGGAGATGAGACACCATCCTGGGTGAAGACCAGGAGTTTTGGGGCTTCCTGGGAGTCCCAAGTCACATCTGGACTCCTGCACACGGCTTCAATTGGGGACAAATGCTCCCGTCATGTTGTTCAGAAAGGGCTGAGGGATCCACCATGGGTGAGGCAAAGAAGTGTGTAGAGAGAAGGCAGACTTGGCCTCTTGTCCCAAAATGATGAGGTATTATAAAGACCTATTACTAAAAGCGATGCTGCTTGGCCTTCCAGGACATAAGAGGTATACTATTTTCTTTCTTTAAATGGCATAACTGTAGGAGGTTAGCTTAAGCTTATTTTGTGTGGAAACATTGTAACAAAGGACCTGATAATTGATATTAGAGGGTTGAGCAGGTTAAGGAGAATATAAAAACTGCTGTAAGAGCAGCCCCTGCTTTAGGCTGGGGGAATCAGCCCAGACACCTGCATCGGTCAAGGAGGGAGACCTTGGGAAGGGCTGGGTGACACCCTGAATATGGGTGCCCAACTCCCCTCCTTCCTCCAAATCTCCTTCTCAACCCTGCCTGTGCCTATCCCCACCATCTGCTCTAAGTGGGATGACACAAAACCCATCAAAACCAGCCCCCCTCAATGACAGACGCACACACAGAGCTCCACACCTTTTGGGTTGGTTGGGTTGTTTTGGGGTTTTTTTTGTTTTGTTTTTTTTTGTTTGGTTTTTTTTTTTTTTCACTGTGGATGTTGTACCAGTTTTATTGGTAAAATTAACATGAAGCCTCACAAACGCTGGAACATGCTTTTCCTTTTAAAGAATTTCCACTGGACCTTAATGGTGAGCATCCAGTCGTTGACATATAAACTCTTACAAGCTGATGTGCACACATGCGCCCGGGGGAGACGGTGGCAGCGTCCTGGTGTCAGGGATGGTTTCTGCGCGATGCACTGGGAGCCCACGATTCATTTGCCAGCCTTCTGGGCCTTCTGGGCAGACTTGGTGACTTTCCCAGCCCCACCGCTTTTCTTCTCCACGTTCTTGATGACGCCCACGGCCACGGTCTGCCGCATGTCACGGACAGCGAAGCGGCCTGTGGGATGGAGAGCGGGGGGACATGAGTGAAACGTGGCCACCTTGCCTTCCCTAAGGCTGGGGCTCTTCTGGGTGGGTGACAGTGGGATCTACACCCACCACTCACGGTGCCATGTGTTACCCCTGTCCTTGGAGCAGGTTCCTGCAGGAACTTGAGCCATCAACCCTTGCTCTGACCACCAAGCTAGCCCTGATGCACCTCTCTGTTTAGATGACTATTTATTAAACTTAAATCACATCTGCTCTCTGCAAGCTCCCAGCATTGCTAAAGCTTCCAGATGGGCAACATCATCCAAAGAAAGCATGGTGATTCCCCCCACTAAAAGGTGACCTCCACTGAGTGGAGGTCACCACTTCTTTCCTTCTTCTCCTGATCAGTTGTATTTTAGGGCAGACATGGGGAAGCTGAAAAATGTTTCTGCATTTGGTAACTATCAGGTTTAGCAACCTGGAAGGAAAGGTCCTGTTACTCCCAGAGGGAAACCCAGCCTTGCCTTTGGAAACCCAGCTCAGCCTGTCCCACCCCACCAGCCCTAACACAGTTAATGCATCATCTTTGCACCCCCAGTACATGGGGGAGCAATAAAACATGCTCAGCCCCCTCCTCAGTCTAACTGGTGGGGGATACTGGGAGAGGCTCAGCATGTCTGGTGTGTGCTCTACACATATAAAGCCTTCATGCTCCTCCATAGGAGACCTCCAAAGGGTTGTTCCCTTACCAAGGGGTGGGTACTGGGAGAAGCTCTCCACACACATCGGCTTGCCAGGGATCATCTCCACGATGGCCGCGTCGCCCGATTTCAGGGACTTGGGGTTGTCCTCCAGCTTCTTGCCAGAGCGCCGGTCGATCTTCTCCTTCAGCTCGGCGAACTTGCAGGCGATGTGTGCGGTGTGGCAGTCGATGACGGGCGAGTAGCCAGCACTGATCTGGCCGGGGTGGTTCAGGATGATCACCTGGGGGACAGAGCGGTGTCAGGGCAAGGCTGGGAGCTGGAGAATGGTGGCAAGCCATGCATGGTGGCACCACCAGCTCTGCTGACCTGAGACGTGAACTGAGCTGCCTCCTGCGGCGGGTCCGACTTGCTGTCCCCGCAGACGTTCCCGCGGCGGATGTCCTTCACGGAGACGTTCTTCACGTTGAAGCCAACGTTGTCCCCAGGCAGAGCCTCGCTCAGGGCCTCGTGGTGCATCTCCACGGACTTCACCTCAGTGGTGATGTTCACAGGTGCAAAGGTGACCACCATGCCAGGCCGCAGGATGCCAGTCTCCACCCGGCCCACAGGGACTGTGCCGATCCCTGAAGAGACAAGGACAGAGAATAATGTAACCTGCTTGGCATATCCCTGGGTCAGAGCCTGGCTGCAGAAAAAGCAAGATATCTCCAGTGGTTTTCACCAAAGACCATGTATGCTTCTTGCCCAACACCCCACAGTTTTTAGCTGGAAGATCAACATTAGGGTCTTCAAAAATACCATGAGACTGTCCTTTTTATCCAATGTTTTGTAAAAAAGGAGTAACACCATCATCAGAAACCATGAGCAATCCACACGCTCTGAAAGCTCTTCCTTTGTAGCAGCGGTGGCATCTCCTGCATGGAGATCTGGCACATCACAGCATACGTGCAACAAGATGCTGCACATCCCTGATGGCTGCACCATCAGCATGGGACAAGGCCCAGCTGTGCCAGGGAACCAGAGTGGCTGATTAAATGAAGGGGACATTTCACACCCTGTGTCATCAGGAGACTTCAGAAGAAACTCACCTTTGGAGTCAGGCGAAGAGGCATTAAGAGAAACAGCCTTGAAAAGAGGTTGGGGAGGTTGGCTGGACCCGTCTGCTCCTCCACATCCACCCTGCTGCCACCACCTCCCTCCTTCCCACGGTGTCTCTGCTCTCTAAGGACCTGCCTCATGGTAAATCCCTATCTCTTTGTCCCAGCTGTGCTAGGACACAGACCTCGCTACCTTCCATCTCCATTGCAAAGAAAAAACTGCATTAGAAAGCCTGCTAAAATCCACATTCAGTCCCTGCCTGGTTTCTGCAGCACACATGTTCTTGGAAAAGTGTGGAAAAGAGCTGGAAACGGCCGTTCCTGCCTGAGCCGGCAGCCGGGGAGTCAGCAGGGCTGTCCACTGCTGCCAGCAGGTCGGAGAGCTCATGGGGTATTTATAGCTCATAAAAGTGTCCCCATCACCTCTCCAGAGGGAAAGGGAGACGCGACGAGCTCCCTACATGGCTGGTGCCGCGGCCCAGCTCGGCAGACGGAGGTGCCGGTGATGGACACCAGCATTTGGGAAGCACGGGCAGACCGTGGCCAAGCCACTGCACACCAGCCTCACCGGTGGCTCTCCCCGCTGGCCTTGTCCCTCATCCAGGCCCCAGCCCATTTTTGCTGCCTCCATCTTGCCCTACCAGCCGTGACCTCTGGGACACCCAAATTTGCAGCCGTTTTTGTGTGGCGTGTTCCCACAAAATTCCTGCTCCTCACCAGTCCCTGGGCACCTTTGGGGATGTCAGCCTCCAACCCCAGACAGCCCAGTCTCAAACGGGGTCTTTGCCCTGGAGCTACCACCCTTCTCCCCAACATTATCTCAAATTTGAGTCCAGTCCCTTCAGTTTCCCAGTACCTGGAAATGCCATTCCCAAATTCCCAGGGAATGAAGACCCTGGTTAAAGCAGAGGAGAGAGGGACAGTGGCAAGGCTTTTGCTCACCTCCGATCTTGTAGACGTCCTGGAGGGGCAGGCGCAGGGGTTTGTCTGTGGGACGGGTCGGGGGCAGGATGGTGTCCAGGGCCTCCAAGAGGGACACCCCGCTGGCGTTGCCTTCCTTGCGCTCCACCTTCCAGCCTTTGAACCAAGGCATCTGGAAAGAGAGCAGCAGTGACACGCACTGAGTGTGCCCGTCCTCAGCATCCAGAGGTGATCCCAGAGAGACATCCCACCAGGACAACCTTCATGGAGTCAGTCCAACCACACCATGGCTTTACCTAGGGACTGGGAAGCCCTTTTCACTCCACCATCCCCGCAGGCTTATCTGCACCCCCTTGGTCAAACTCCCCCCTCTCTCCTAGAAATGTGCAAAACATGCATTAACAGGAGAAAAAGGATGGAAGTGGTTCAATCCAGAAAACTCAGTCCCCATTCCCAACCTGTGGATGTTGCCTTCCCATGCTAGCTGCCTAGATCCTGCCTTCCAGCGATGATGGCACAGGGTCCACAGGGTCCCCAGCTAAGTCCCAGATACAAAGCGCCCAACCTTCAGTCCTGGGAATTGGGTTTCTTCAAGGTGAGCCCCAGACAGACCCTTCTCCCCGCTCGCTCCTGCCATTGCTCCTCCAGGGTTTGGTTTTTGAACCCTGGCTTGGGAGGATGCTGGAAACCTGGTGCTTGCACGAGGACTGCTGAGGGGCAAGGTCATTTTTCATCTCTGCTCCTGCCCTAAATTGGACCCTTGAAGCTAAAATTGCCCAGAAAAAAAGGCAGAGAGGTAGGGAAATGTGTTCAGCAGAGGCCATGGTTTGATGCAGGGAACACAGTGCTTTCTTGGGGTGAAGGTGCACATCTGGAAGCTGAAGGGCTTGCCAGCAAGAAAAACTCAGCCCTGGGCCTGAAGTAGCCCTGATACAACAAACTGAGCTCAGAGTCTGCAAGGTCATTCCCCGTTCCTCTGCACAGAGAGGTCTAGAGGATATTTTCCCACTCAGATGTAAAAGGACCCGTGTGTCCCAGCTCCATCACACACGTGATGGATATGGCTTTTTCCTTAGGCACCAACACCAGTGTCACAGCACGATGGGGATAGGGGGAGGGGTCAAACAGGACCCCCAAAGTGCCCCTGGTTTCACAGCCATCCCTGGAAGACACAGCTGGTTT
>JAHREE010148920.1:0-15943 GCA_033628505.1 Tringa tobata | reverse complement strand
TCTGGAGGAACTTAGAGGAACTTTGAAGGAGAGATTGGCTGCTCCTGCGGTCACATACTCTTAAGCAAGACACAAGACACTAGAGCCATTGAACAAGAGCAACCTGGCTTCTTGGCTGTACTAAATTTTGCTGCATAACACCACCCAAGCTGTAGACCCTGTCACTAGAGGATGGAAGGGAAAAAGTATTCTGAATTCTAACTGCTTTTCAGCAGTTTGATTCCATTGATATAAGACCAGTTTTGTAGCTTGAACTGTCCAGGGTACCCACACACCAAGTTCTTGGAGCATATGTGTGTTTGGGAAGAGCATCACTGCAGCAAAGAGGGAAGGAGCTGCTGAGAAGAGCTGTGCAACGTTCAGGTGGAATGACACTCTTGTAACGTGGAAAGCTCTTGAGTTCGTTTGATCCAAGAGGAACAGAGGAGCTTAACAAAGAATCCTGGAGATAAGTCACTTAAGGAAACATAAACATTTCACCTTTTAATGTTTTGCTTGCTGAGTTGCCTTTCATTGCTGCTGGGGCCTGTCTTAATTACTGCACCTCCTTCTGGTGAGTCAGCACCCCGCTGGATTTCCCAGCCCTGAAGCAGCAGACACAAGTTTGGTTGGGCTGTTCTAGCCTATGAGGTTGGCTCAACTTTAAACAAAGCCATTCCTCTTGGACCAGCTGGTCTTTCCAAACGGAGACGGCCTCTCCCAGTGTCCTGAAGCTTAGTGCGGTGGCTCAAAAGGGATGGTGGATGTTAATGTGAGCATTCCCAAGAAATTGCGATGGGATAGGGCCAGGAAAATTAAAGTACCTACAGTGTAATGGATTTTTTTTTTAATTTTATTTTTTTTTTGCAGACTGGTCTCTGGAAAGAGATCTGTTACAGGGTTACAGCGCTAGTCTGAAGCAGTGCAGGCAGTTCAGTCTGCTGCAGGGCTTGGAGTCTTGGCTCTGAGTGCATTTAATGGGAGCAAGACCTTTAAAACCAGCCTTGCAGGCAGCACCGAGGAGAAAAGCTGTGGCTAATGTGTGGAATAGAAGTATTTGCGAAGCAGCTCTCTGTGGTGAGGAGAAGTGCTGCTGGGGCTGGGCACCAGCTTAATTCAGGAGCGTGTATACTGCAAGGTAAAGTCGTAGTGACGTCTCTGGAAGGCATGGAGCTACTTCCTTCCAGGTGGAGGCAGGAGTCCTGTGGGATCCCACATAGGGAATGCTAAAATAACTAAGCGGGAAGTAAGAGACCTGATGATGTTGGTGATTGTGGATCAAAGGACAGGAGAAAGGGCTTTCACCGCAGCAGCATTGTTCTCCATACCTGTGGAAACTGGTGGTTCCCAGGTCTGAATTAAATTATTCTTCCTTGGCCAGAAGAAACAATATGAAGCTAACTAAGTCTGGCTGGCTAGGGTAATACAGCATGGAGCAAAGTATGTTTTTTGGCAGATACTGAATAGCAAGACCCCATAGTCCTCCTTCAGATCATGCACAGCTCTGGACTTCACTGGGATTGACCTGGTCTGTGCTTGAGGGCAGTGGATTCTCTTGAAATCTGGGCTACCATGGCATGTAACATTTGCCCCTTTATTCTGCTCAAAATTTAGAGCCCCATCTGGGCTGAACCCTGGAATGGTGTCCTCGTTACGATGATTTTTCTTAGGAAGTAGATCAGTTTGGAAAGAACCAGCTGCGTTTTGTTTGTGGTATTGCTGAAGTGTCAAGACAAGACAACAGACCTGTCCCCCATTAGCTGCCAAAACAGTAACGTGGCCCTTCCCCGTGTGTGCACATCTGGACACGGGCTGGGAGCGCTCAGGACCTCTCTGCAAGTGCGTGTCTGTGAGTCAGAGCCCTTGGAGCTCCCCCATCTCAGACACGGGGTGCCAATGCACACTTGCTGGGGCAAGCAGCAGCCCATCCTCTGGGTGGACACTGCTTCTTCTGCAAGACTGGGAGGTTCTTGCTGTCAGGCTGACGGGGTCTGCAGGTGGGTCACGCTCCAAGGGCTGCTAGCCCTGGCTAGGCCTCTCCTGGCCCTGGGGCGATGTGGGAGCAGCCATGAGCAGTGCTGTTCTGCTGGTGATGGTAGTGCTGCCTAGGTCCCTCTTGCTTACTCCTTCTTTAGGGGCTGTTTTAGGGCAGGGAAGCAGATAGGTTGTGCACCTTAGATTTAGGAGGAAGCCTTTGTCTGAATGGTTTTGTCCTCAGTCAGGGTTTACGTGTGTTAACAGGAAGCAAGCAGCTTGGAGGCCCTGTGTGTGCTGCGGAGAAGAGAGTTAAATGTGTTTATTTCTCTGCTCACACAGGCTTTGAACGTGGGGAGAAGAGGTGTAACCCGACTGAGCTTATGGTGTTGCTGTCTTTGATGTGTGAGATGGGTGTTTCATGTATAAACAGCACCTGGATGGTTTTTGAATGCAGGCACTCTCTCTTCTGTGGGGTAGAGCTGGCATCAGCCTCCAGGGAAAGGGTGGAGTGGTCTTGTCTTGGCTGAGGTTGATTTGTCAGTGGTTTGCAGGAGGTGCCAGCATATGGTGCTGGGCTCCAGGTTTGCAGAGCTGCATGTTGCTTCAGAATAGATCTGGTTAATGGGGCGAGATGAGGTGCTGAACATCAGCCCTGTTTCCGCTCTTGTGTGCCCCTTTACTCAAAAGACTCCCCGCTCTCCAACACTTGGCTGGCCAGCTTCCTCCTCCAGTTCACTGGCCACAATCCCTCCCTTCATCAGTTGTCTCACCATGCCTTCCTTCTGGCTGATGTGTCCCTTTGCATGTTTTCCCTGCAGGGCTCCGAATGGAATGCCTCCAATTTGGAAGACTTGCAGAACAGAGGGTAAGTACCTTCAGGCCATCAGCTTGAAAGCAGGAGCCTGGCCTCAACGCTTGTCTATGCAACAAACTCTATTCCATACCTGCTGTGTAACCTGAGTCTTACTAAAGGGTTTGCAGATCTGAACAAGCTCTTGCTTCCTCTAAACCTATGTCCCACAAACAGGCACCCTAAAGTGAAAGAACCCTGACCTTGACTGACATCCCCTTGGCCAACCAAGGAAGCCAGTAACCTCATAGCAGCAAAAAGCTACAATTACTTAACTGGATGCTGTGTCCTTGGCTCTCTGCCCTCTGCTCCTGCCCGTTGTTCTGGACCTCTGGACTGTGGCAGGAAGGAAAATATGTAAAAGAGCATTTGTTGCTTTGAGTGGGGCCCAGTAGGAAGTAAAGTCCTGTAGCTCTCAGGCTTAGCACAGATGGATTCCTCTGTCTCCTGCTTTTTCTACCTTTTCAGGCTTCCTTTCTCTAGGCCAGGTGGATCTAAGCACCAAGATTTTGCAATTAAATCATTATTTACAGGTTGGGCTTATTTGTGCCAATCCAGTGGGGAAAAAAAAAACCTAATCACTGTGCTGAATTGAATTGATAGCATACGTCTGTACCTTGGAGAATGAGCCTGGCAAAATTGACTCTCCTCATTCAGCTCAGTCTCTGCTGCAGCTTCCCTGGGTCAGGCAGGTCCTACTTGACTGCCAGCGATCTCGTACCTGCTGGGGAGAAGGGACGTTGTTCCCTTGTGGTGCTCTTGTTCTGTCTGATACCCCAGCGTGAGTGCAGCTCATAAGCATCTTACGAGTAACCCTCAGGGCTAAAAACGCTGGATGTAGCGCACATAAATACTGTATGCTTTATCAAGCGTTTTCATTTCCAGAAAATTCAGGGATAAGAAATAAATCCTCCCCAGTGGCTCATTGTCTGTTACATCTCTCTGTAGTTATTTTACGCCTTTGTTTAACTATGGTGTTGCTCACAAGCTTATGCCTTCAGTCCTTGTGGTGTTGGTGCAGCAGAAAAGGGGAGATTCACAAAGGGGCTTTGAGAAAGTGTTCAAACACAAGTTGAACAGTCTGGGCAGGAGCTCCTTTGACACAAGTGTTGCAAACACTTAGAAAAGAGGTGGTGGGCAAGGAGTGTAACCCGGGATACTGTAGAGGAAGTTTCTATCTAGTGTGGATGGAAGCCCTTTTATCAGAGGCTGAGCTCTAAACTCTCAGCACATCCTTTTGTCTGTGTTAGCTGCTGCTTCCTTCCAGTAAGTCCTGGTTTCCAAGGAGGTGTGTTATGTTCTGGACTGCAACTTCAAATGCTTTGAGTTTTGCTGCTCGCAAACCAAGGCAAGGCTGTTTTGTAGCAGCTGTCGTATCTCTGAACTCGCTGTGCTCTGCAAACCCTGCATTTTATCTGCTGTCTGTTACCACGCAGGGTGCGGTATATCTTGAATGTGACTCGAGAAATAGATAACTTCTTCCCTGGGCTCTTCGAATACCATAATATTCGGGTATATGATGAAGAAGCAACAGATCTTCTGGCTTATTGGAATGACACCTACAAATTCATCTCCAAGGCAAAGTAAGTCTTTTCAGAATAGAACAAACGCATTTAGAAGATGTATACTAAGCATTTTGTATTTTCCTACTGATTTTCTTAACTGCTTTTCCTCCTTGCCTACCTAGGATCAAAGCATTTTCGTTTTGTATCTTCTGTCTTAAGTGTTGGAGTTGCCTTCCACAAATTTTCATTCTTGTGGGTGCTTGTACGAGGAGCAGGTAGGACTGCTGAGGGGTTTCTGCCTGGCTGCAGTCCAGGTGAACAGTGGAGGAGATCAATCCTCTCCTGGAGAGCTGAGAATGTGCCTGCTGCTTAGGAAATGCAACGGACCTGCAGAGGTGCTGGTGGGAGGAAAGGGCAGTAACAAATCGAGCAGGGTTTAACAAAAGTAAGAAGCAAAACCTTATAAGCCCGACACAAACATAGGCTGTTCCCTGCATTGTGAGGTTGTATGATGAAGGCCACAGTCTGGAAGTGATTTCTTGTAATGCTCCAGAGCAAACTCTTCCCTTTAACGGGACTAAATGCCTGTGCAGGTCTCTGCGCTGTCAGTTACAGTGAGTAATCGGATGGCAGATGCTGAAAGTAGGGCCTTTTTACTGCAGAGAACTGCATCCCAGTTACATGAGCTGTCTCTAGTTAATTCAGCAGCCTTCTTAAGGGAAAACTGGTCAGAAAGCAGATTGGCATATGTTGCCTTTAAAGTATTTTTTCCATTATTGAAGTCTGTCATCTCTTCTCATAGCCTTTAAAAGCTGACTTCTTTGAGTATGGCTCAAGACTTATTTTCTTTAAAATGGTTTCTTTAAAAGACATCATTTTATTCCCTTAAGTATTGAGTTTTGAAGTGTTGTCATCGTTGGAAGTATTCTCCGGCCCTGACTATTTTCCATTGGGGTTTAAGTGATTGAGCCTCAGTACTGTGTACAAGGTGATAAAAGTTAATAGTCTTCCAAACTGGGGCAAGAACTGTACCCCCTTCTTTGCCCTGCCTGCTTGTTGTGTTTGTTTGGGCTTTTTTTCTTCATCCCCAAAAGCATTGCCATGTCTTCACTAATTTGATTTTGAAGTTGAGAAAGCCTTAGAGCAGTCTATAAGCCGCTGTAGCCCAGTGTGCCCCAGGCAATGCAGGCATCTCAGAGTGAGGAGTGTGGATGCAGGTACAGGCTCCGGCTGAGGTCTGACGACTGTGTGCCCTCTGTGGCCTCCTGGTTTGCCCTGTGGGGACTTCACGTGGCTGCCAATCCAGAAAACCTGGCGCTTCGAGCAGAAAATGAAAGGTGCCAAACCCAGCCTGTTCCATGCCAATACTGCCCAGCGCACGGGGTCCGCGGAGAAGGGGCCGTAGCCTTCCTCCTCCTGTTTCACAGCAGACAAATGTTTTTTCATTCCTTGGAGCAAAGTGCTGGCTGCCCTTTCAGCCTCACCAAGCAGAGTAGCTGCTCATGGTACTCAGAGGCACTGTTTGCTTTGCCTTCAATAAGAAAAAAAAAAAAAGGATTAAAGCTGAAGGAGCTTCCATCTGATTGCAGAAGGGTGCTGCACTGCACAAAGAGACATTTGAGATCTCCAGCCATGGGGACTTCCATCTTTTCCATCCACTTGCGTGTGGACAGGTAGCAAGTTTTTCCACCTATAGACAGTCCTAAGAAATGGTGGTACCAAGAAAAATCTCCCAGGTTCTTCCCTGGGGCTTTTGGCTGGATTTGCACCCGCTGTTGTCTCCAGAGCTGTGGGTGGGAGCTGGCTGGGTTGTGACTAAAGCAGCGTTGGTCTTGCTCAGCCGATGGCCAAACTCAATAACACTCCGTCAAAAGTCTGCAGTAGAAGAACACCTCTGTGCTAGAGGCTGCCCTGCACTGCTCAGTATCTTCCAGGGATGTGTTCCTAAACTGTGACGCCGCATTTTTCTGATAGATGCCCTTTTTATTTGGAACGCTGCTCGGTACCAGTGGGCCGTTTGGGCTGAGTTCGAGGGTGCCATATTAGTCTTTAGCAGTCTTCATAAATCTCTGCAAACAACTGGTTTTTTGTCCACTTTGCAATAAAAGCTTCAGAAGAGCTGTTTTAACAAAATCTGTTAAGAATATTATGACCTTGTTCTTCGCTTTCTTTGTGTGTCTTGCTCCAGTTTGTAAATTGGATTATCAGATCACTTCCCAGACTTCAGCTGTGGCCACATGTGTTCGATAATACTCCGGTAAAGAAGTTGCTATTTTCTTAAGCTTCTCAGAGGCCGTGTTTTCCATTTAATGATCCTCTTTTGTCTCTCTCCCGCTTTAGGAAAAATGGTTCCAAGTGCCTGGTGCACTGCAAGATGGGGGTCAGCCGCTCGGCGTCCACGGTGATCGCCTACGCCATGAAGGAGTACGGCTGGAACCTGGACAGGGCTTACGACTACGTGAAGGAACGGCGCACGGTCACCAAGCCCAACCCCAGCTTTATGCGGCAGCTGGAGGAATACCAAGGGATCCTGCTGGCCAGGTGAGTGGAAGGAACGGCCCCAATTGCCCGTGTTAAGGCATAACACTTAAATGATTGACTTAGTTATTTTAATTAGAACTTCCATCACTGCACTATGTAAGCTTGTGATCGTCTTGGGAGACTTAAGCGCTCTGTTTTCATGGGTTATCTCAGCTGAGCTTGGTAAAATGGGTGTAATAAAGAGCTTTTAGGAGGCTGTTTGGCTTCTAGCATGGCTCTTTTTTTGAAGAGTAGCATCCCGTGAGCTGCCATCCGAGTGCAACATTCAGAGCTGTGCAGGCTCCAGCAGAGATAAATGATGTTCCTGTTGCTCGTAACATCACTTGGCAGGGAACTCGCTTTGTCTCCATCTCAGCCTTACAGTTCCCTCTTGAACATGGCCCTCCTCAGCAGCTGGCCTGGTTTTATTTAGATCCCTTCGGTAAGTGTTGGTGTTAGGGGAGGGGACAGGATGTTCTGTGCATTGCAACAGCGGTGTGTTTATTCCTGCATGGAGTCCTGAGCCTGGTCTGGAGCCGGGCCTGGGTATGGGCAAGTGTGTTGTAATCCCAAGCCTATCTCCTGATTAGCAAAAAAGACATAAATATTGCACGTTTCTGAGAAATGCACTTGTAAGCTGTGTTAAGCAATGTCTTCACGTGATCAGCTGGAAGGAGGTAGTGATAGTCTGTGTTTCGCCAGATTACGGTATTTTGTTTAGGATCCTGGTGTGCTTTGCCAGGGAGCAGATCTGAAGCAAGCAGAATTACCCAACCTGAGCCTTCTGTCACAGGAGGTGGCCTTTAGAATGTTTTGACCAAATTAATTATTTCATAGCTTCTCGGTGCTGTTGAAAGGTGCCTGACTTATGCTGTTCTTACGCAGCTCAGGCACTCGTGTGCTCTCTTTAGGGCACATTACTCACCTCTGGCCTCTGCTTGGTTTTGTCACTTTGGGTCTGTCCTGCCCACTTGCAGAGACCTCCTTTCCCTTTTTTCTGTGCTGATGACTGACCTTTCCTTCTTTGTTCTGCCCCTGCTCGCAGCACTCTGGCTGTCTCTGCTGCTGGCTCAGGTCTGGATTCCCAATTTTTACACCAAACCCCCGGTGTCAGCTCCTCCTGTCACTGCAGTGTGCTTCCCCTTTCCCTCCCTGCACAGATTGCCAACCTGAGGGCTTCTCCCAGTTTATTCCCTGATCAGCTGCACCCTCAGGATCTATGTTCTCCACCTCTTCCTATGTCTGCCTTCCTCCCCCCCTACAAATGCTGACTGCCACAATAGCCCTCTTTTTCTCTCAAAAAGCAGCCACGTAGTATCAAGTCTCGGGATAGATGGTAGTGGAATAGATATTTTAAGAAATTGTGCTCTTCTGAACTGAAACCCTTTGAGAGAGACACCACACCTGCCTTTGGTGCCTTGTGTGACACCAAACACGCTGCTGGCACCAGTTAATAAAGGTCAGTGCTTAACTCTGAGCTAGAGGTGACCTGACCAGCGTGGTGTGCTATGTGGCACCGAGCAGACTGGGAAAGTAGATCTCACTGGGGTAGAACTGGATGGAGGAAAATAAGCTTTTCAGATGGGGAAAAACATGCCAACATCCTTTGTAACAGGTTGGTGAACACCTGTGAGGAGCCTTGGGCTGGTAGCAGCTGGTGTATCACATCTCCAGGCCCTCAGCTCTGCAGTGAGTTTAGGTAATCTGTCAGTCTGGGAGTTGGTGGCATGCCTGCAAAGCCACCCTCTGCAAACATTTTGGTTAAGAATATTTTTTTATTTTTATTTTGTTAAGAATGTTTTATTTATTATTTCTTTCAGTAATTTATTTTTCAGGAGGTAAACCTTTCTTGCTGCCACCATTTTTATGGTGTGTGGTTCCCCTACCGCCTAAGCTCACCGCTGCTCCTGACCTACTCTGCAGGTCCCCATACAGTGGCACAAACAGGATTACTCGTGAGGCTTTAAAAAATGCAAGAGCAGTGCATTACATCTGTGTGTGTAGGACTAAAAGGCCTGCAGTAAATGAAGCTTCCCTGAAGCAAGGAATGGCCTCTCTGCGCTGCAGAAATGGTCTCTATGTGGTTCCTTTCTCAGCTCCAAACTGTTGGGTTTTTTTTCTCTCTCTCTTTCTTCTCTGGGTTATTTAGCTTTGCCCTCTGGCCTCTGGTTGCCTTGTTTATTGCTGTGGTATTCCAGGACAGGTAAAAAAAAAAAAAACAAAAACAGAAAACCAACAGATTCACACTCATGTGACTGCTCCGATTTTAGAGGGAAGGTATGTGAGGGCAGCCATGTGCTCGCACTATCTGGTTACAGTTTTGTGTTGGGGTTATAGCAACTGGGATATGTTTTCCAGCTGTAAAATGGAAAACCCCTGCCTGCTTTTAGTCACAACAACAAGCGTGTTTTGCTCTTTGGGACTGTCACACTTCCTGGGGTTAGTTAAACTGTCCCTTCCCTCCGGTGACAGACACGGAAAGGCTGAGCCAGCCCTGTTCCTTTCCTTAGTTGTGGATAGGTTACAGGAAAACTGTTTGGGATCCTCTCTGCCTTGTGTAACTTGGGAATCCACAGTCATATTTGTATATGGGAGCCTGGGGAGCTGCCTCGGCGTGATGGGAGGTGTGGAGGGCTCCTGCTCCAAGGCTGGTGTGGACACAAGCTGGTCAGCCCTGCCGTGGGCTGTTGTCCCAGCACCAGGAACGCTGCCCAGGAGGGTCAAGAGGTGGCCATGGGCTCCTGTTCTCTGACCCTGCTTTTAGCACCTCTTGCCGGTTGTAAGACTGGAGGAAGTGTGAGATTAGAAGTTAACAAAAGTTTAATACACCTCTCCCAGCGGTTGTTGACATCTGTTTTGATTCTCAGATGAAGGCTGTGGTTTGACTGTCAGATCAAGGCAGGTTGGGTTGTTCACGTGCGAGGGTGATTTTGACTTTGAACGTCAGAGGCAGAGCAGAGAGTGCTGGATTGGAGCACCAAAGCACCAGGGTAGGAAGTGCCCTCAGAAAACATCAACAACTTCTCCCCAGGTTATGTGAGCAGAGACATGGGAAATCTTTGGCATTCCCTCCAGAGCCTCAGCAACCACCTGCCTCATGGACAAGCCTGGGTCTGTGCCAGTGTCAGACTTTGCTCCAAAACCCCTTAGAGGCAGGGCACGTGCACCCCAAAGTAACACCTTCAGCCCCTAGTCTTGACCATCCTCTCCTCTGAAATTCTCCCCTGATTCTGCCCCGTTTCTTTCGTGAAGTTTGCAGCTGATTATGGAGTTAGAAAGTTAAATCTGTGATGGATTATTTTCCTTAGCTGTTGGACACCCACGATTAAACTGGTACATTGTAATTAGTTCAGTAGCATCCGTTAATGAATTTACTGCAACCCATGCGTGTGTCTGGGAGCTCCTGCTTGTGCAAGCAAGGCTCTGGAGGGGTTTTGCAAGGTCTCCTGTAGATCCAAGGACCTTTCTATGGTATCTGCTCTCCTCCTAGGGGCAAACAGTGGAAGCACAGCCCTGTGGCTATGGTCACTCAGCAAAGCCCTTGCAGACATGGCTACCAGGTGTGGTTTCACTTGGAGAAGTTGCCTCCTTTGCTCTCTATAAGCCTGGGGGCATGGGCTGGGTGGGTTTTTTTAGGTGGAGATAAGGAAGGAGGTGCAATGCTGGCAGTTCCTTGGCCTTCTGACTGCTCAGACCTTCCTAAAGGGGCTTTCCAAGAGCTGGAGAACTCTTGAGCTTCCTTCCTGTGAAAGGCAGGTGGTGTTTTGGACTGTTTGTTGACTGTTGAGGATGTCGTCTCTGTTTTACATGCACCCACATCCACTCACCCCACCCTACGCCCTTGGTTCCCAGAGCCCTGTTACTGATCACTGAAGCTGTTCAAAGAAGGAGCCACAAGGAAAGTGGGATTTTATTTGGTGTCCACCATCCACTCACATCCAGGACTAGGGACCCTCACTCTTCTGCCCGTTGCTTACTTGCTAGCAAATGGAAAGGTACTTGCTGGCTGAGAAAGGACCGAATTCTATAGTCAATTAAACATGGCATTATTTGGAGAAGACTGATAAAATACTGCTGGGGAATACGTGTGTGTGGAGTAGAACAGTGGAGAGGGATTTAGCTACTGGAAAGTGGCTTGTTATTGATTTAACTCCTCCAGCAGCAGGGTGGGCCCCAAACTGTATAGATGAAGCTGCCGTTGTGGTCAATGACTCCAGGATTTGGCACATTTTTTTGTGTAGGTTGCATCCTCTTACAGTGAGGTGGCCCTGGCTCTGGTCTGGGAAAGCACTACTCAATGTTTCCATTTGCTTTTCCTCCCCGCAGCAAACAGAGGCATAATAAACTGTGGCGCTCACACTCGGACAGTGACCTCTCGGACCATCACGAGCCCATCTGCAAGTCTGGGCTGGAGCTGAACAAGAAGGAGATCACCACCTCGGCCGACCAGATCTCGGAGGCGAAGACCAACGACAACCAGCAGCCGATGTCTCCCATCTACTCAGCTGAGCTGGAGAGGGAGCAGCAGCTCCCAGAGGATGCCAACGTGATCGAGGAGATGTGCGTGAAGGAGAGAAGGATCCACCTGGAGTTTACGTCTCGAGACTTCCACGCTGAGCAGATGGAGGACAAGCTGAACCTGAACAATCTCAATGGCTGTACGGCAGGATGTTGCGTAGACTCTGTCCCCCCTGATAACTGCCATGCTTCTGAGGCCTTAATGCAGCTCCAGCACCCCCTGGAAATAACAGAGTTCCCTGATTTGACGGTGGACGATCTAGAAAAAGATGCCCTTAAGCCTGATATGAACGTGCACTTGGTTCCCATGGAAGAATTCACTTCGTGCTTAAAAGACTTTCCCCAATCCCCCAACCAAAATTCCCCGAGTCTCCAACAGAACCCCCAGCCCGAAGTGACAGACAGGATTGATTTCTTCAGCGCTTTGGAGAAATTTGTGGAGCTTTCCCAGGAGAGCCGGTCACGCACCTGCTCCCATTCCAGGATGGAGGAGCAAGGGAGTGGAAGGAATGGGGTCTCCAGGGTGCCCGTGCTGGAAGTGCCCCCCGCTGCGGACGCTGGTGCAGATGCTCAAAGAAGCAGTTCTGGAAACTCTCCTCAGGCATCGGATGACTCTTCCACAGATGAAGAGCAACAAAAGGTTAAAATGATTTGCTTGGTTTTTTAGGAACTGCTGCTTCAACCTCTCTGTGGGTAGCGAGATCGCTGTGGACAGGGGATTTTCTAGTCCTGGCTTTCACTGGACTGGGTAACCATCTGGGGAGGGATTGGTAGATGCTTCCCCTCTTCTTCACTTTTAGATGCTTGGCCTTTTCTGCACTTTTTCCTTAAACATCTGTTTGCTGGCAGGGGCCGGGCACTGGCTGAGTCGACCTTGACCTGACCTGCTGTGCTGTTCTCGTGAGAAACTTATTTTTGAGTTTCTCCTCAGGAGAGCAGATAGGTGGGACTTGACCCACTAATGCAGCTGAACCCTGAGCAGCCGAGGCCAGCCAGCATCCCCGACCCGCGTGGGTATTTATCTGACTTGAGAAACCCACCAAAGAAAGGGACAAAACTGGCACCTTTCCTTGGTTGGGAAGCACCAGCATCGGGATAGTAAATCAAGGCAGATAGAGAGCAAGAGAATGAGCCTGTCCAGGCCTGGGGTGATGGCATCAGGCACATCATAGCTCACTTCTCTCCTGGGTAGAGAGATGTTCCTGACAAAATTTAGTAAGCTCTGAATTGAGATACCTTTCTCTTGTAATTGCTTTCTACCCTCCAGGGCTCTTACAGGGATTGATGATGTCCGGGGCCATCGTTTTCTGGGAGCCTCTCTTATTTAAATTCCACGCTGCATTGCTTGAATCTTTTCCATCTCCATGTGAGGCAATAAGGCTCTTCCAAATATAATAGGCCAACGCTCTCTCCAGTGATTTGGCAGAAGGATGGGGGAGCCTCTATGGCCATTTCCCTCTGGGAAACCGGAGCGTTTCAGCGCTCGGTCGTTCTTTATGCTGTACTTCTGTTTGCTCCCATACGTGAGCAGAATCTTTCACGTTTTCAGTTCAAAAAGCAGCATAAGGATTTTTTTGTTGTTGTTGTTAACTGGACTTTTTATTATTTAAAAAAAAAAAAAGGCTAAATTTCCCTTGGAATTTGTGGCGATTAAATAAAAGTTCTTAAATCTCAGTCTAGGTGAAAATCCACCCTGGAATATGTTAAATGCAGTCTCAGAGACAATAGTGGTTCTAGAGTAGTGATCGCAGCCCTTGTAATCCATCCCCAGACATTGGCACAGGGATGGATTTTGTTCCTCTGGGGATGTGCACCCCATTTCCTTTAACCCACTGCCATTTGCTCCGTGACAGCACAGCTGATCCACTTTGTAATTGTCCTCTTTCTGTGTTGCAGGAGGTCCCCGAGATGCCTAGCACAGGCCACCTCACGAGATCCCACTCGGAAAATGCCATTTCTGTGAAGGAAATTATCACGGAGATAGAGTCAATCAACCAGGCAGCAGGACCTGCCCAGCAGAAAGAGGGTTCAGCCAACCTCACCCAGACACCAAAGAGGAACACGGTGCACGACCTGCCAGTGGAGGCGATTTGGGCATCGGAAAAGGTGGAACAGAGCGAAGGAGCCTCTGCTGGACACCAGGAAAAGGCAAAGGACCCTCTGCAAGCTGAGCAAGAAGCTGCCCCCTCCCTGCAGCCATCTTCTGGTAAATCAGACCTGGAGGAAAGCAGCCCTGGGGTGGAGCAGCAAGAGCCTCGTGGTTCCATCAACCCTGAACCCAAGTGGTGTCCTGGCTCTGTCCGACGAGCCACTCTGGAGTTCGAGGAGCGCTTGAGACAGGAGCAGGAGCACCAACACGCGTCCCCGGTCTGTGTCTTACCGACCCGCAAGAACTCCAGGAATGACTCTCCCGCTACCGAGCTCCTGCCGCGGGGGAAGAGCGAGGAGCCACCCTTGGAGCTGGCTCTGGAGGGTGACAAGGCACAGAGTCCAGGCACCGAGGAGCTGCTGCTGCCTCCTGGGGCAGAGCTGCCTGCGGGCAGACACCTGCCTGCACCCATGGGCCTCCCAGCTCCGGAGTCCCTGCCTGCAGAGCCCGGCCCGGGGCAGGAGGGAACGGCGCAGGAACGCAGGACAGTGGTGTCTTTTGACGGGACGGAGGAGCCATCCCTGCCCTCTCTCCTCCCAAAGAGAATTGAAATCATCGAATACACTCCCACCGTCAAGTCCGCGGAGCGCCCCGACGCAAGCTGTGAGCAGGGCGGGCTGGCCACGGCCGACCCCTCTTTAGATGAAAACTTGAACCCTTCCTTGTGCTCGGAGAAGGCAGCGGCCTGTCCCAGAGCCCCGGCGCTGGTCAGTCTCTCCTTGCCGGAGCACGCGGTACACGAGCAGGTCACCTTCACCGTGGGCAGCCCCAGCCAGGAAGGTGGTGGGTTATCTCCTCACCTCGGTGCTGCTTCCCCCTCTCCACAGGTGACCTCTACGCCTTCAGCCAGCCTCGATCGCTCTTCCCACCCCTACCTAATTCACCTGGAAGGCGTCACCGAGCAGAGCACGGGTACAGACGACGAGCCGGTCACGCCGTGTGGCACGGAGGGAGATGCCACCCTCCTGTTCAGGGACGGAGCCCAGCCTCTCTGCGCCTCCAGGCAGCCGAGCGGCCAGGATTTCACCAGCCAACGCGTCAAAAACGTGGACCTTCTGGACATCTCTTTCCTGTGTTACAGGCTTCCCCACAGCTCCAGCAGCCGCAGCGTGGAGGAGAGCAGCGACAGCCCGGGGCTGGTCAAGCAACGAGCGAAGGAAATAGAGGCTCGGATCCGGCACGCGGGGCTCACCACGCCTTCCCACATGAAACGCTCGGCCTCCTTGGCCAAACTGGACTGCCTGGACCTCTCCAAGGACGACTTATCCGAGAGGGAGTCAGCCTCTTCCGATACCAACCCGGTGCTTCTCACCTGCGTTGCCCTCGGTCAAGGCTTTCGTGGAGGGAGGTTGGAGAGGGGCTCGGAAAGCGCCTGTGGAAAACATGGCCTTTCCTCCCCGGAGCCCACGAGGCATTTTGTGGAACAGCTCAGAACAGCCGAGTGCATTGCCCAGAGCAAGCCGGTGGAGAGGCCGCTCGCTCAGTACGCCAAAGAGTGCGGCTCCAGCCAGCAGAGTTTGTTTTCCAGCCCGGATCCAACGTGGACTAGCTCCGAGGAGGGTCCTCCGCTGCTCCAGGTGCAGGTCCTGGACTCCTTGTCTCCGGCTCAAGGTCTGGCTGTCGCACCCCGGCAGCAGCACGGGAGAACTCACCCTCTGAGGAGGCTCAAAAAGACCAATGATAAAAAGCGGACAACCAATCCCCTCTACAATACTATGTGATCCTGAGCCCTCGGCTGTGGTTTCTTACCGAGAACCCGTGGTGTTGCGTTCACGCAAGGGGCAGGTGTAATATAAGGAACATGCACTTTATTGGTTAATTTTATATATATTGTCATTTTACTGTTCCTGGCGCATGTAGGTGTGGGTTGGTTCTTCTGTGTGTGACTCTGACTGCAGGACTGTTTGGGTTTTTTTACGTTTTTTAACTCAGATAACCTCAGATGTTCTTTTTTTTTTTTTTTTTTGGTTAGTTTGTTTTAAAAGAACACCTTTACCATGCGAAAATTGATGCTGGCTTGCTTTGGCAAGGTGGAGTTTTGCTTAGAACCGGATCTTAGTTCCTAACTTGAATTTTCCCCATGCCTCAAAATGGTGCTGGGCAGTTGTTGGGGTGAGAGCCCCCATAAATGTGAAGGCTGTGCCAAGGTCCCTTTCTTTGGCCTTTCTTTTGTATCCGCAAACTGGAACTCCACGATGCTGGCAGATCACTCGCAAAGCTGCTTCAGGACAGACCCCCTGGGCTCAGTTTGGTTGGTCCATCCCCAAAAGGAGCACGTGGGGGTGAATCCTCCTGACGGACGGGCTCGGAAAACCCTCGGCCTGGCACCGAGATGAGAGCTCACATCCCGGTGTGGGTCACACAGAGCCCCCCGTTTGGGGTGAGGTGGAGCCAGAGGTCCTCTACTGAGCCAAGCTCACCTCTCCTCGGCTGCCCCGGACCAGC
>JAHREE010148917.1:0-17170 GCA_033628505.1 Tringa tobata | reverse complement strand
TCTGGCTTCATCCACGGAAACCCAGCAGTCTGAGGCTGGTGCTTCACACCCGCAGGCTTGGCCCATCGGCACGTTACGCTCCCACTCTGAGGTTTCCTTTGGCTGCAGGGCCGGGCTGACAACTCCACTGCCCTTCCCCTTCGCTCCTCTTCCCAGCAAGGCCAAGGTGTTTCTCCTTCCCTCCCAGACTCGTGATTTTCTTCCCCTCTTGGCCCTGCCTCCCACTGGCAACGCCGCTCCTTGCTGCTGGCGAGCCCAGGCAGCCCCAGAAGCCAGCTCCCCAGCTCCCCGCCTCTTCTGCTGGCTCAGGAACCCTGGGCTGGTTAGGCCTGCCCGACATTCCTTCCGACGGCTGTCTGGACAGGAAGGGAACGGATTCAGAGGCCGCTTGTTTCGAAAAACGGGAAACATGATTCATGCTTTTGAGTCTGGGCTGAACGACTTCAAATGCATCCGTCCTTCAGCCTCCTCTTCTCTTCGCATCTCCCCCGCCGTCTTCGGTGTCTTTTCCCCTGGGTTGAGCGACACAGGGCTTATTTCTCTTCTAATGCTGCAGAAAACTGCACTTTTAGAAGACTCTAGCGTCTGAATTGGTGAAAATATTTACTTTATAGCCAGCCAGGCTCTGTGGGATTCAAGGTCTCGGTGTTTTTGAGCCCTGCCAGCTGCAGGGATGAGGAGGAGCGAGACCTGGGCATTTGACTCAGGATTACTTATTTCATACCATGAACATCATATTCAATATAAATTAGAAAGTTGATGTGTAGTTTCTCTCTCCCTTGATGGTGATGGTCCAGGGAGCTCCTTGGCCCCATGCTGGACCCCTGAGCCCTTCTCTTCCTCCCGAAGCCAAGGCACTCATGGTGTCCCACACTGGCTGTCCCTGCTGGAAGAGCACAGATCCCTCTGACGGAATGGGATGGGTATAATCCTTGTATATTTTATATTGGTATCAGGATTAATACTGGTTCTTTGGTATAATTGTTAATTATTTAGTCTTATCTTAAAGATATTTTAAAGATATCTTAAAGATATCTTAGAGATATCTTAAAGATTATCTTTTAAGATATCTTAAAGATATCTTAAAGATTATTAAATCTATTTATATTTCAACCCTTGTGTTTCCTTGCTTTCCCCGATTCCCCTTCCCAGGTAGGGAGGGGTCACGGGGTGAGAGAATAATTGTCTACATGACAATAAATTGTTATGGGTTTTCTCAAACCATAACACCTTTTCAGTCCCAAATCCCTGCACATCTCTGCTTGTCTTCATAGAAAGGAGAAGCCCTGAAGCAAAAAAGGTTTCTAACCTCGGTGTGAAGAGAGGTCTCTGACCCAAGGGACAGCCAGGGCTGGCTGGGTTAACATCACTCACGGAGCAGAGAGGGACAGCACGTGCAGGAGTCCTGGCTTGGCACGGGAGGGGAGACATCTGGAAGCCATCGACAGTCAGCTCGCGTCACCTTACGTGGAGTGTTTGCTCAACGTTATCCTCTCCCTCGGCCTCTTCGCTTCGCTGCCAGCTACTCTCAGGTTGCCCGGGCTTTGCCTCCTCTTCAGCATCAACACCAGCCACAGGCAACGTCTGCTACGAACTTCCTTACGCCTGGGGCCCTCTCCTGACTCCACCACCTTCTTCCCTCTTCAGGATAAATACCTCCTTGAACTGTTCTCCCTCTCCCGCAGCACACAGTGCTTGCAGTCAGCCTTGGAGGAACAGATCCCTCTGCTCTGGAGGGTCTTTTCTGCCTGTTGAGGGGCCAGTCAGCAAGATCTCAGTATTTGGGTGGTCGGTTCCTACCTCCAGTCTGGTCTTTAAGCATTCTTTCCCTTCACCTCACCCAACTTCAGGAGTCACAGAAACAACCTGATCCCAGATTTGACCTGGCACTTCAGATCTTCAGATGCGTCAGGAGGAGCCTGGCTCTCTCTCCTCCTCCTCCTCCTAGAAGAGACACTAGAAAAGTTGCCAGGCTAACACGGTCGGTACATCCTTAAAGTCAGGCTGTTGGAATTGAGGCATCAGAGACGTTCGCGTCCCGCGCTGCCAAGATACCACCACGTCTTCACCCAACTTACAAATCCTCTTCACACGCGGATCCCGAAGGAGAAAAGCTTATAGCTGGAAGTTAAAACACCAAAAAGGACAAAGCCATCCATGCCTGGACGTGCCGGAAGGTCCTGTCAGCTCTTCTGCCCATTTTATCTTCCAGGGAGGGGACACGGGCACGTCCCTGTGCAGCTCCGTCGGCAACGCCAGCCGTCGCTCACACCGAAATACCAGGGTGCGCTGGCACAAACAGCCTCTTGGCTTGTCCCCGGGGATGACTCAACATGAAAACAAGCCAGAAGCTAATGCAGGGCAAAAGGCCCCTGTTTATATTTTGCTTGGGGAATCTGCAAGGCTGGAAGCGTTCCTGGTGGAGCGGACGCAATGAGAGAAGCGCGGATGAAGCCGTCCAGGGGAGGCAGAGCAGTAACTTTCTGTACGTCCACCAGAAGAAACTGTTAATGTGAATATTTCCACGTCTACAGTAAAAAGCCAACAGAGAGAACCTGAGGCAAATGCAACAGGCGTTGAAGCTTGTCCTAATTTCCAGTTCTGCGGGTTCAAACTGTGCAATCTTTATTTTCTCTTATTGAGCACCTGCGTGTGTGTTCCGCACGAAAAGAGGCACATTTTGGGGCTGCAAACAGCCTGGGTTCACCTCCTGGGTCCCAGAGCTGTGACTCACCTTGAGGGCAGCAAAGCACGGTGGCTCTGCCCAACACCATCTCCCTCCCTCACCCGTCCAGCACCGTGACCAGTCGTCACGGCTCCGCTACCAGCAACTACAGACCCTGCAGCGGAGAAATCCCGCAGAAGGGCTGAGCCTCCAAATTCTTGCTGAGCTTTAGGGAGCAACGCCCCTTCCTCCATCTCTCCTCACCCTGCCCACGCCAGCAGCGGCCTGTCACGGAGCTCATTTCACTTGTTGTCTCAGCAGAAAACAATCAAGTCGGGCTGTTTTCCTGCTGGTTTAGCAAATCACATCAGCTCCGTGCAGGGGCCAGCAAATGCCCTGTGTCGTTTCGTTCCCTGGGCAAAGCTCCAGAGCACCTTCAGGGACATAAGCCAGGCTCTGCGGGAGTCAGACTCCTGTGCACACACAAAAGACCATTAAGGGAGAGGAAGCTGCCGAAAAGCGACCGAGAGGAAGAAAAGTAATTATTTTTTACTCACACCGACTTCTTGCAAAGGGGCAAGGACGTGCAGCGTCCCACCAGACCAGGTTGCTCAAAGCCCTGTCCAGCCTGGCCTTGAACCCCTCCAGGGATGGGGCAGCCACAGCTTCTCTGGGCAACCTGGGCCAGGCTCTCACCACCCTCACACCAAACAAGTTCTTCCTGAGATCATCTAAATCTACCCTCTTTTAACTTTAAAACGATTATCCCATTATTTAACTTTAAAATGATTATCCTATCGCTACACCCCCTGATTAAGAGTCCATCCTCATGTCTCCTACAGGCCCCCTTTAGGGACTGGAAGGGGCTCTAAGGTGTCCCCAGAGCCTTCTCTTCTCCAGGCTGAACCCCCCCAACTCTCTCAGCCTGTCCCCACAGCAGAGGGGCTCCAGCCCTCCCAGTATCTCCGTGGCCTCCTCTGGCCCCGCTCCAACAGCTCCATGTCCTTCTGACGTTGGTGGCCCCAGAGCTGGAGGCAGCACAGGGTGGGGGGGTCTCTCCAGAGCAGAGCAGAGGGGCAGAATCCCCCCCTGGCCCTGCTGGCCACGCTGCTGGGGATGCAGCCCAGGAGGTGGGGGGTTTTCTGGGCTGCCAGTGCATGTTGCCAGCTCATGTTGAGCTTCTCATCCACCAAAATGCAGCACAGCTAGACAGTCGAGACTTCTCTCTCCTCTTTTAACACCCTTTGCGCTACAGCTGTAGGTGGTTCTGGGCAGAGAAATCAGTTTTTCAAGAGGAATATGTCTGTGAGGACCCTCTGGTGAGGATCTCACCCCCATAACACAGTGTCCAAAGCCAGCAAAGGGAACCTCCCTACCTCTCAGGGACACCGAGCGGGACGAGGTGAACAGAAACAGGGCCAGAAGGCTGACAGGCTCCTTGGGGTCAAACCCTAGGAAAGAAAGCAACAGGTTTTGTTTAGACTGAGGGTGTCCATCCCTCCGTTTCTAAAACAGAGCAGGATGTTTAAGCACAGATATTGGTTTCTATGTAGCCATGGTCTTACCATCATCTCGTGCCAAGGCAGAGGAGGTGAGGAGGATAAGAAATCCTTGGTCTTGTAAATATTTGATGATTGCCTACAACAAACACACACAAAGTTAGAGCAACCACTCCCTTTCCTCCTTAGCACACTTTATATCACTCAGCACAACCAACTGATTGCTGGTCAGTGTGTGCCAACACCACCAGCTCATTCCCTGTTGAGGAGGACACTGTTCCTTTCATGCCACTTGGGCCAACTGGGACCTGTAATCCAAAGCGTTCCATTTATGTTGTTATTCAGCTCTCAAATTCCTCCCATCCGGTTCCTTAAAAAAACTAGCTGCAACTAATGAACAAGGTTAACAATTTTAGTACTTTCCGTTCCAAAGCTCCTTTACATCTCAGCCAGGAACTGCTTTCCACAGCCCAAGGGGAAGGTTTTCCCAGCAGGGAAAGCAAAGCTGGACACCAGCACCTGATAAAACCGATTTTTCCAGCCTGATTGAAGTTCAGGCCACGCAGCTCACTTTTTAGCAGCATCAGTAGCAATGAATACATGGGGGGAAAAAAAAAAAATGCTGAGTCTAAGTAACGCCTGCGACTGTCTCAGAGCTGGATGACTGCATGTCTGAAAAGATATGTGCACTTATCGAGGCTTTTCTTGTGTTTGGGTGTTGCTTGATGCCTCATCGCAGAGCTTGGCTTGGACTGCCTTTCCCTCCGTGGGGAAGCCCTTTTGGATGTCTTTTTTTCCACACAGACACATTTTTTCCAGAAACCTACAGGAACTGAATATCCATAGGGCTTCTAATGCTCTGTGAAACTTCACTGATCCCATTCAATAAATTCAGACGTAAGAGGGGATTGGATTAATGACCACAGCCTCATTTCTCCAGGACAATTCTGGAAATGCTGAACAATTTCAGTGTAATATTCACTACTCAGAACAGCAGCTCCTTGCTTTGGTTGTCCCAGGCCAGCAGAGGGGAAAAGAGCCAGCATCTCTGCTGCATAAATCCAGCTCAGTGAAAGAGCTGCTGTTTCTCACCAACAAGACAATTCTCAGGCAGGTGATTAAGATTGCCTTTGCTACCCCCTTTTCTTCTTCTAATGTTGTTACCAACCCACAGCAAAATCACTCTTTTACGTTACATATCACAGAATGATAAGGGGTTGGAAGGGACCTCTGGAGATCATCTAGTCCAACCCCCTGCCAAAGCACATCCACCCAGAGCAGGTTGCACAGGAACATGTCCAAGTGGGCTTTGAATGTCTCCAGAGATGGAGACTCCACCACCTCCCTGGGCAGCCTCTGTCAGGGCTCTGCCACCCTCAAAAGAAAGAAGTTCCTCCTCGTGGTTAGATGGAACCCTTTATGTACAAGTTTGTGCCCGTTACCCCTTGTCCTGTCTCTGGGCACCACTGAAGAAAGCCTGGCCCCATCCTCCTGACACCCACCCTTTAACCATTTATAGGTGTTGATCAGATTCCCCCTCAGTCTTCTCTTCTCCAGACTAAAAAGACCCAAGTTCCTCAGCCTTTCCTTGTAAGGGAGATGCTCCAGGCCCCTCATCATCTTTGTACCCCTCTGTTGTACCCTCTCCAGCAGTTCCCTGTCCTTTCTGAACTGGGGAGCCCAGAACTGGACACAGGGAAGTTTTACATTGGTGGGGCAGCTCTTCAGTGGCCCTGCAGACCAACAGCACTTCCAGGCAGTTCATGGGCCCCTGCCAGCTTACAGCGAGGGGAGAACATGCCCAGCAGCCAGCTCTGACTTTGTGGCCATGAATTTACAACACTGAATCTACAAGAAGCTTCAGACATGGGAGAAACCACCAGCAGCAAAGCCAAACCCAACTGAACCACAAATCCCAGCAGAGATGCAGGTGCTGTGCTCCACAGGGGTGAGGTTTGTGCCTTGGAGTCACAAAGATACGTGACAATCTCACTGGGAATGAAAACACCCCGATGTGCTGGGAAAAAAAGCCTTATCAGATAATATATTGCAAGGGGAATTTCCTATTAAAAAAGGGATAAATCTCAACACCTTCATAGCTCCTGGAAGCCCAATTGTATCTACTTGAGTGGGGGCTATTTTTCAGCCAGTTTAGGTCTTTTGCTTAGCAATTATAATTTTGGCATTGGGGGATTTTGCTTCTGCTTTCTTGAATAGATAAGATGCCCTTGTAGCCCTTGTCCACCATCCTGTTTGCAGCGCAAGGGGGAAAATCATTAATAAAGACAATAAAATAAACTCATCTGGCATAAACATAGCCACTTTCCTCCCAAAACGACAATATTTTAAAACACTTACCAAGTCTCTTTCCTTTAGATTTTCTATTAACTGATCCATTTTATATTGATCCTTATTCGATATTTCTACTTCGTACAGACTGAAGTAGACGCCCTGAAAGCAGACTGCAGGCAAAAGAGAGAATGTGATGTTGAAATAATGCCTTTTGCATGAACTCCAAACAAACAAGTGCTCCTGTACCAGGAAGACGGGTGCGCAATTGGTAGAAGCACTGGGTTTTTAAAGAAAACAAAAAACCACAAAAACAACTTATCAAGATTTCCTAGCCTGTTACATACACTTATATCACAGCGAGTTTCCTCTTCAACCCATGATTCACAGGAGATGTTTCCTATCTTATCTGTGCAGCTAACAAAAGCAATTTAACCAGCGCTGTGTGCTTTAACAGAAGCAGGGAGTTTTTCAGAGGGAAATACCTTATTCTCAAATGCCATAACCTCCCCTGCTGTGGAGTATCCTTATTCAGCACTCTGATCCCCAGGGGAGTTTAATAAATGCAAGATCTCGGTCTCAACATTACCCCTCCTGGATCTCACAGCAAAATTCTTCTGTTCAAGCATTTCCTCCCTTTCACCAGCCGACTGGGAGACTGCAGCTCCACAGCACCTTTGCCAAGTGTTGCTGTGGCCTCCCCCGGCTTCTCCTGCCTCTCCCCCTGCCCTGGGCACCATCCTGTGTCCATCTGCACCATGAGCTGAATGCAAACCCCCAAAACAGGCTGGCTACATCAACCGGGTCAATCCGTGCCCCAACTTGGCTCAACAGAGCTGATACATAGTTGGTGGGGGCCATACAGAAGAGATGGGAAGGGACTCTTCATCAAGGAGTGGAGTGATAGGATGAGGGGGAAGGGTTTTAACCTGAAAGAGGGGAGATGGAGCTGAGATGTGGGGAAGAACTTGTTTGCTGGGAGGGTGGNTTAACAGAAGCAGGGAGTTTTTCAGAGGGAAATACCTTATTCTAAAATGCCATAATCTCCCCTGCCATGGAGTATCCTTATTCAGCACTCTGATCCCCAGGGGAGTTTAATAAATGCAAGATCTCGGTCTCAACATTACCCCTCCTGAATCTCACAGCAAAATTCTCCTGTTCAAGCATTTCCTCCCTTTCACCAGCCGACTGGGAGACTGCAGCTCCACAGCACCTTTGCCAAGTGTTGCTGCGGCCTCCCCCAGCTTCTCCTGCCTCCCCCCCCTGCCCTGGGCACCATCCTGTGTCCATCTGCACCGTGAGCTGAATGCAAACCCCCAAAACAGGCTGGCTACATCAACCAAGCCAATCCGTGCCCCAACTTGGCTCAACAGAGCTGATACATACTTGGGGGGGCCATACAGAAGAGATGGGAACGGACTCTTCATCAAGGAGTGGAGTGATAGGATGAGGGGGAAGGGTTTTAACCTGAAAGAGGGGAGATTGAAATGGGATCTGGGGAAGAACTTTTTTGCTGTGAGGGTGGGGAGAGCCTGGCCCAGGTTGCCCAGAGAAGCTGTGGCTGCCCCATCCCTGGAGGGGTTCAAGGCCAGGTTGGAGGGGACTCGGAGCAACCTGCTCTGGTGGGAGGTGTCCCTGCCCAGGGCAGGGGGGGTTGGAACTGGATGATCTTTAAGGTCCCTTCCAACCCAAAGCCATTCTGTGATTCTATGGGAGGCAGCGCTGCAGCAGTCCACACTTATTTTGGTGCAAGGTGACATGGAGATGGCACCTGGAGCTCCTGCAAATCACACCCAGAGCTCTCCATGTGCAACCTGTGGTATCTGTGCCAGCGATTGTGTGTCTGCTGCCTTATGTAGCCACATACAGCCATCACCTCAGAGCTGAAAGCTAAAAAGCAATCAGCATGATGAACACTGCAGCGTAAGTAGACACAGGTCCCCTCCTCCCCACCCTGCACTGACCAGAAGAGAATGTGGCTGACTACAGGCGAGCAGGGTCTCCTAGCACCATAGAAGTATGGTGGTTGGAAGGTGGTTTGGGTTGGAAGGGACCTTAAAGATCATCGAGTACCAACCCCCTGCCCTGGGCAGGGACACCTCCCACCAGACCAGGTTGCTCCAAGTCCCCTCCAACCTGGACTTGAACCCCTCCAGGGATGGGGCAGCCACAGCTTCCCTTGGACAACCTTGGCTAGTGTCACACCACCCTCCCAGTAAAGAATTTCCTCCTGAGATTTTATCTAACTCTCCCCTCTTTCAGTTTAAAACTGTTCCCCCTCTTCCAATCCCTACACTCCCTGATAAAATGCCCCTCCACCACTGAGAGCACAGTAGAGCCCTTCTCCTTTCCCCAAATTTGTGCTTTTATTTGCTGATAAATAAAAGCTGATAAAAACCTGCCCCTCCCCAAGGTTTGTGGAGCCCTCTCCTCTCACACTGCCATTCACTGTCACTGTGAATGTCATGCTTGAAGTGACAAATAGGTTATCCATGACCCAAAGCTACTGCAGGCAGCTACATCGTTTTCGGCTTTTTGGCTGGCAGTTACCCCCACCCACCCAGATGCAGGAGACCCTGGGTCAGACCCCAGGAGGTGGAGTGTCCCTCACCTCCTAGGGAGATGATGTGAGAAGGGGAAAAGTTTGTCACCCTGCATTTTCTCTCAATTGCACCATGTTTGACACCTTGCAGGAGGGGAGCCCAGGTCTCAAAACAGGATGTCCCAACCCTGTTCTGTCCCAGGAACAGGCTGATTAAAGGGCTCCTTTGGGAAAAGGATTATATCACACCAAGAGAACACGTGAACTGTGGACAGGAGAACATCCCTGTGCTGCCTTGGCATTTTTTCTCACTTCTTTGCAACCCGCCACCCTTCAAGACAGGACCCAGCACTACGTGGACCTGAGCTCTGACCCCCCCATGGCAACTCCTGCAGCACAGCACAAGCAGATGTTACTCATCGCACCGGTGGGTTTTGCACTCACCTTCACTCTCAACATAATTTCTTTTCCCAAACGCAGCTTCTGGTAGCTTTTTCTTCAAGTCGGACAAACCCATGACATGGTTAATGTCCAGGTTGGGAGGCCTGTGGGGATAAAGTGGCAGAAGGTGAGAGCACAAGCATAAAAGGCTCCCAGAATTAAGCATAGCAAAGAGCCCCGTGGCTCTGTCACTGTGAGACCAGAGTAAACAGTTCTGGAGAAGGCACAGCTTGCCTAGCACTTAGACAATTTGAGGATCTTGCTTAGAAACACCTCCAAACACTGATATTGGTGGCTGTGTTACTGGCTGTCACTGGCTGTTTCAAACTGCTGCCTGCTGGTTGGCTTCTGACTACTGAAGATTTTAAATATCTAATTTTTTGGGGATGGCTAGATACCTCAATACTTTATTTAAAATTGGAAGAAAAAAGATTCAGATTGGATATAAGGAAGAAATTTTTTACTATGAGAGTGGTGAGACACTGGAACAGGTTGCCCAGGGAAGTTGTAGATGCCCCATCACTGGAAGTGTTCAAGGCCAGGCTGGATGGGGCCTTGAGCAACCTGCTCTAGTGGGTGTCCCTGCCCATGGCAGGGGGTTTGGAACTCGATGATCCTTGAGGTCCCTTCCAACCCTAACCATTCTATGATTTGCCATCGTGCCAATCTGTAAACACGACAGGCTGATCGTACACGCACCACCAGGAAGCCCACTTTTCACAAGGGAAAAAAAAAACAAAACAAAACAAAACAAAACCAAGCAGGAATAATTGATTTGGAATAAACATCCCAAAGCAGTTAACAAAAAAGAGATGATAAAACGCAGCCATTTCCAGCTGCAGTTCAGGGCCTGATCTCATGTCCTCATCCAGCTGTTGCTGTGACAACTCCACTGCTGGCTGCCCAACACCACTTTCCTGGCACTGATGATCTCCCTGATGCTGCAGCTGCAAGAAAATGCTGATCAATGAAGGCACAGGGCAGGAGAGAGAAAACTGGCTTTTGCTGGTACACGAACACCCAAAGGTGATCCCAAAATGATCCATAGGAGTGGCTATAAGGCTCCACACTCCACAAATTACAAAGAAAGAAGAGAAAAGGGCAACTTACAGCTGGGCTGGAATCGTGGAGCTGTACGGGGTCCTCAGGGCGATGTTGCACAGACGCTGACCCCGGATGGAGAGCTGCCCCCTCCACGGACAGTACGACGCTAGGGGCGAAAGGGAGAGAGGCTCAGGGAATGCAGAAGAAGAGGGCAAACAGAGAAAGGCACATTTATAAACCAAGAACCAACCAGCAGATGCTCCTACCTTTGTGATTAAGCTCAGGCCTAGAGAAAAGGGAGAAAAAGAGGAATATTTAGCAACAGGAAGAGGAAAAACAGCCTGTTAAAAGTGGCTGGGTATTTTGAAATGACAGCAGGTTGCTTACAGGCTCTCTAGAGCTAAGATGGGCATTTCCTTCGGCTCCCTGTACTGGCAGGAGATGATTATGTACGGGCAGATCTGCCGGGGCCGCTCGGCAGCGCTGCCATCGGACACTTCATACACGTAATACTGGGGGAAAAAAGAAAAAAAAAGGGAAAAGACAGATGAAAAAACCCAGGTGAGGAATGAGGGTGGCAACCCGGGCCAGCACCGCGTTCCCCTGCAGCCCACAAGCGAGCTGCCTGTTGCAAACCTGGCTCTGCTGGAAGGCCCGGTGGTGGCTGGTCTTTGATGGTGTGTTGTTTCTGCTCAGGGCGACGTGGCAGTCATAGCCGGGAGATGGGCAGGTGTAGCTGGTCGTGTAATTCTCAGATACCACCTTGACCTTCCCCTGTGCCAGAAAATTGACCAAAAAAAAAAAATAAAACCCCATATAACCGTTCGCAGAAAGTTATTTTAAAATAAGACCTCAGAATCCTCCTTTTCCCCTCCAAAGACAGCATTGCTGGGACAGCCCCACACTCCCCATCACTGTGAGGGGGTTGTGTGTGTGTGGGGGTCTTTCCAAACACGAGGGCCTGACTCACCAAGTTGGACACGGCAGACAAATCTGCTCTGCTCAGGAGAACAAACAGGAGCAGTGTGTTTCCAGTGCCAGCTACAGAGAGCAGGAGCCAGCGGGGAGGGGAGAAAGGGGCCACACGCCAGCCCCATGGAGGAAGAGAATGGGGCTGTGATCCCAGACACCTTAGGGATCCTCCCTCAGACTCCTAAAACACATGAGAGTCTGGGGAAAACAGTGACCGTAAGGGAATTTCTAAGTGGTGGAATCTGGAAGGTCCTCTGCTGCCCTGCAGGCCACCAGTCAACCCCAGCTGGATCTCTTGCTTTCCAGTCTGATACATCCCACAGCCAAAAATTCCAATGAGCTCTTAAACAGAGCTGATTTTAGATCCCACCACAGTTAAGGGCACCAATGTCTTCTTAAAAACTGTCTGTACCGTATAGTGGCTTCTGAAAACCATCCCACATAAAAAGAAAGACTTGCATTTTACCTTAATTAGCTTACAAATGACGATATAGCCTGATTTTCCATGATACCAGGGTCTGGGATGAAGACAGTCTGCATACTTGGAAATATAAACTCCTGGAAAAACAAAGCAACGCACGATAATGTGAATCATCTGTCGAGTAAAGCTCATTGCAAAAAATACAGCTGTAAAGAGGATGCTCCTTGCTGCAACGGGAGTCTCTGCAGAGCTGGTCCTGCAAACAACAGCAGCACTTGCTGCCAAAAAAAGGGTGAAACTCTGACTCTTTTCATTGTTTGACTGCTGGTATGGAACAGCATTATATATTTCAGGATCAGCTCCAGGAAAGGAGTTAACTTGGGTTTCTCCTGGGAGAAGAAGCCCAGCTAACGACAGTTTTGCCCACCTCACATGAAAACATATCAAGCAAGGGCTTGCCTCTTAACAGGAAGATCTGGTGAAGGGCTTCCAGGTCAGATTTGCAAGTGGGGCAGGTACTTTGCTCAATCTGGAGTCATGCAAAGGCAATGTGGATGTTTGTTCGTGGGGAACACACACTGCAGGGACACGAACGCAAGCCCATGGCATGGCACAGACCCTCCCAGGCTCCTTCTTTTGCCTTTACGACCCTTCACTGTCCCAGAAACCCAACATAAACCTTCTATCGTGTGACAAGGTCCACTCTGATATGGTTATTCCCATCCCTTCTCCATGCCCAAATCACATGTTGATTTCTTGTAGGAGGGGGGAGTTGGGTCTTCACTCCTGCTTCGTATTTGTAGACTAGATGGGTAGAGAAATACATGGGGGGAAACAGGGACTGGGCAGGGAAAGGTCTATGAAGAGACCCACCATAATATTCATCTCAGTCCATCAGGACCAAGACGTACACCCAGATAAAAATCCAGTTCTTGCTTGGTTTTGCATTCACTGCCATTAACTGTTCAAAAATTAGGTGTCTTGGCCTGCAAAGACTCGCAGGACGAGCACTGGGACACATTCTGCTTCTGGCAGAAGGATTTCTTTGAGTCCTGCACCACACGTCTTGAGGCCCCAGACCTTCGGGTGAGGAAAAAGCACAGACTGAAAAGGGCTTTGACACGTCACGATCTGCTCTGGTTATTAACAAGACTGGTGGCAAAGGCTCAGCAAACAAACTCTGAAGAGCGAACGGGTGGGGCAAGCTGCCAAAAAGCCACTTTGGTGACAAAAGTTGTTATAACAAGGTGAAGAGACAATAACATTCCCTGGGGAAGATCCCATCCTCATCTGGTTGAGGGAGCAGAAGGAAAACACTGCTGCCTGCTTCATCCAAAGAAATGAAGTTTCTTATTTTAGAAACAAGGGCATTTCTGTGGATTTGTGCAGTAAATAACAAGATAGTACCAGGAGTCTGTCTGGGCTTTTCACTTTTGTTTTTAAAGGACTCAATAACCCCAGAAGGGTAAACAGGCCTCTCGGTCCTCTGAATGGAAATCTTACCTTTTGCTGGGTCACCGAGCGTGGAAATAGAACTGCTGTTTACACGGAGGCCTCTCTGACACACTTCTTTTGCCTTCAAAAGAAGAGACAACCTCTTTTACCATCTATTTTCAAAGATAAGGGACACGGCCACTGAAATGTGTAGTGCAACAACTGGCAAAACACTTGCAACAGGCAAACCTGCTGCAAGTCAATTACAGATTGTTAAGAGTCCCAAAACACCCACGGTATAAAGAAAACTAAACACAATCCCCACAGGAGGGACCAACAGGAAGAAAACGTGTTGCTTCTGACACTAAATACTTGTATTTATCAAGTGTTGCTACAAACACCTCCGTGAAAGCAACATCTTAGAAAAATCTGGAAAAAATCCAGCATCACCAGAAACCACTGCAAGCACAAAGCTGGACTTTGCACTTTCTTTATCTGCATGGGCAATTTGAGGAACAATAAATGTAACGGCGCTGGCATGAAAGCAAAGGATATTTGCTATTGTGTGCTTACACCTCCATAGGTACAATTACTACCTTGTGAGCATCTCACCAGCTTTGATTTAATCCACGTCCAAAGCAGATTCATCAAAGTGTGCAAAGTCCAAATATATATTGACCAAACAGTGACAAGAGGAGCAGTTTGAACTCATTATGGGTGAGAAATAAAAGCAAACCAGTCAAACTGTGGCCAGTCCCTTTATAAGAAACAGGGGGCTCTCATCACACCTAATTTCTGCCTCCTAAAAGGCAAGTGTTTAGACTGGCCAGCTAGACTTCTCCTCTGAACAACAGCGAAAGAGGAACAACCTCCAGAGAGTGACTTAGCCCAAGAATTTTAGATGCCTGCATTAAATGAGGTCCAATTGTCCTCTGAAGAGCTCTTTCTTTCCCAGGGTCTGTACAAGGAGCTCAGTCACTTGGCACAGACTGTACTAAATGTCAAACAGCCAAAACTGTCCTGCTTTGGGACAATTCCTGCACCTAAAACAAGACCAAAAGCGGTTTATTTTGCTGTGGTTCAGTCCAAACTGAACAGAACTAAATTGCGCTCACTCCACTCTCATCCTCAACAAAACCATCTCTACAGTCATTTTGCATGGCATCATTAAGTCAAGTTATAAGTGATTTCCCATTAGATTCCCTGAGCATCCTTGTGTAGGCAAACTCTTCTCACAAAATCAAAAGCATCCTTGTGAAAAATGGGCAGGAATAACTTTCCCAATAGCTGTGCCAGGCTCTCTCTCCACCCAACTGGCAAACCCGAGGGAATTTGCTCAAAACCACTTGACAAACTCCTGTCTTCAGTCACAAAGGTGCTTTTCTAAGCATACCTGAAAGGTTTCACCTGCCTGAACTTGACCATAAATCCACTGGGACAAAGGGAGACTCCTTCTATCTTCCTGCAGAGGGCAAAGGAGGCAGCCAAATCTCAAACAGTAATTGACTGGAGAGATGTAAAATAAGATCCATCACTAAAACCTCCCAGGAGCTGCTTTTGGAACTTGCTCTGGACTATTTATACAGTGGTAATTGCACTGGTAATGGGGTACAAAGAGCCAGGACACTTCAGTCAACGGATCTGCTGGGCTTGGTTGGGACAGAGCAAACGTGCAGACACTTGGCATCAAACTTCTTAAGCTGAATAAACATTTCAGGTTACCTCTTCTTCATTATCAAACAGGAGAAATGCAAAGGTCTCCTTCAGCTCCTCCTGGCTGTACCCGGCAGCTTCCTTTGCTTGGGCAAAAGCTTTGAGCTGCAGAAGACAAACAACAACACTTTGTTCTAGTATGTTCGTGCCAAAGCAAAGTGACATGGGACACGTTGCCCTCACACCATGAACACAAGCACCTCCAGTCGTGGTCAGCATGAGGCAGCTGTCAGTAGCCAGGTGATGCTGGACCAGCTCATGTGCCCACACATCATTCCCTCCCCCAGGCACGTGTACACCCCATCTCCCACCACAACCTCCCCAAATCCCTGTGTTTGGCTGTCCATCTGTCTCAGAGGGCTTGGCTACAGCCAAATCGCACATTACTCCAATTTCTTGTGTCTGATAATTAAAGCAGAGCATGTTCTCGGTCCAGACAGGGAGAACACCACGGGAACAAACGGAGCTGGGTCTCAGTCCATGATGCTTTGTGACTTTAATAAAAGAAGCTGTAGAAGGATGGGATCTTTTTAAACAGGTTTAGAAGACAAAAAAAAACCAACGTCATGGCTGCTTCTGCTTATTTTGGCTTTAGAACTCTCAGGCAAATCAAAAAATGACTTGCTATCTGCTTTCCCAGAATTTTTTTATCCAGCTTGACAGTCACTATCCCAGATTTAGGCAGCCAAAATGTCTAAGCCCTATTTAATTCATGACAACAAGCAGACTAGTCACCTCCAGTCCCCAGAGGAGACAGCCTGTCTTCCATGCCAGTGACAGTGGGACTGTAGGGATGAAGGCATTTTAAAAGTGGGTTTGTACATGCCCCAGTCAGCTGGAGAAAGGGAAACGGGGTTAAAACTGGGGCCTGCACAGCTGTCAGGGCAGACAAAAAGAAATACAACCTGGAATAGTAACATTAAAGCTCCCTGCTACTTATCAAACCAGGACTTCAACCTGCCCCAAAAGGCCTGCTCCAGAAACTGCTGTGGAACATTTGGCAACATCGGCTGAAAGGACCTTTTGTCCCTGGTCAGATTGGGGAGGAAGAAGGGCAAGAAAGCAAAGAAAAGGCTCCCTTCAGTCAGGAACTGCAAATGGGGCTCTAAGAGGCAGGAAGATCAGCCACACCACGTGTGCAGAACAAAGACAGACTTGCCCATAAACCAGCATTCACAGCCCTCTGCAGCTCCTAAGGAAATTGCCACCCCTTCCCGAGCTGCCAGCAACACCCCGCTCCCCCACCCGCCTCACCTCACTTAGAAAAACATCATTTTCCACCAGAATTGCTTGGCTGTACTGAAAACCACCCTGAGATGTAGAGTCCAAGTAGGAGCTCTGCAGCACCGAAACCGCTGTCTGCAAAAGGGAACTCGACTCTTCTGACTCTGGATGAAAACCTGGAGGAAGAAAGACAAAAAGCAGGTGCAAAAATTAACTCCTGGAATCCCCAGTGGCAGCTGAACGTGACTCACCACACCCGGGCCTCATTTATCAAGCCCAGATCTCCATGGAGCTCGGTGGCTCCCACTGGGAGCCCCTCCAGCCATGCAACCCCCAGGTCTTTGTCTGCAAGTTAAATCACCCTTCTGCAGGAGGAATTTCGAGCTCCCTCCTAAACCCTTAAAGTTTTTTCCCTTAAAAGAAATAGTTAGCCACTGCTAGAAGCAAAGCCTGGTGGTAAATTAACTTTACGCTTCCTGAGAGGGTCAGAGTTTTCTCTTGTGCTAAAAAGTTACTTAATTGCTCGCTCTTTTAGGGTGTGAGAGTTGATGTTTGGACGCAGGGAAAAAAATCTCGGGTGCGTGCTCAGATTCTCAGGGTTATCTCCTTTACTATAAAGATCTCCAGGTCTTGGATGAATGTGGGTTTCAAAACAACGAGAGTAAAACTTCCTTCAAAGCTTCAATGGGCAGAGCTTTCTCAAAGCCCAAATTCTCTCAACATCTCCGAAGGAAAACATCTCAGTACAACACTTCCCAACAGCATCCCACCAAGAAGAGGTCCCACAGCAGTTGACAGATTAAATACTGACACAGACACAAAGGAAAGCTCTTCAGTACTTGTGCTCTTGCAGCTGTTAAAATTCAAATACTAAATGAAGCAGCCACTTAGAAACACAGGAAACACTGGGCTCAGGCTCTGCTGCA
>JAHREE010148915.1:2363-14672 GCA_033628505.1 Tringa tobata | reverse complement strand
CCCCGGCCTCGGCGGGAAGGGGCCGTTCCCCGGGGAGCAGGCGCTGCCGGCGCGGGGTGCCGCCTCCCCGGCGGCCCTAACATGGCTGCCCGCGCCTCGGCCTCCGCGGGGTCGGCAGATGCGGGCAGGGCCTGTCCGCGGCCCCTTCCGCCGGTCTCCTCACGGGCAGCCCCCCGGGGAACGCGGGGCTGCGGGGCCCGGGGAGGGCAGCGAGGCCTGGCCGGGCCCGGGCTCCCCTCAGCCCGTTCCCTGCCCGCAGGCCTCAGTCAGGCTTCACCCCCCCGCCCCGGGTCCCCCAGCGTGTGTGGGTTATTTCTTAAAAACACTTCTATTTTTATTCCAAATCCAAGGTGTGTGGGGCGGGGACGGCTGTTGGTGAGGAGTGAGGAAGCGAGCTGCAAAATTTGAGTCCATTTTCATGCCAAGTGTCACTACAGCGCAATTAAAAAGCGTTATTATATATAAATAGTTCTGCTGGTAAAGCCATTGGGAAAAACTGTAACCTTTGTGGTGACAGTGTCATGCTTTACAGAACAAGGAAAAGAAAAATTTTTTTTAAAAAAACAACCAAAACCCCTTCAATTTTGCAAAATGTGTAGATTTTCCAGATTTCTGTTTTTATTGAGCTACAAAGGCCAGGTGAGGGAAGACTTGGTAGCGGAGGAGCTGCTTAAATAGACTTTGCAAGCGAATCCCAACTTTAGGAAAAGTGTGTGTCTGGGATGAATGAGACTTGGCAGGTCTGCACAAATCTTTTAACACATGGCTGTGTGATGATTGGAGTAGCAGACTGGAGGGAAGAAACCATTTGAGGTGCAAACACATGAACTTTTTTTTTTTAAGAAAGCAAGGGAAAGAGTTTGAAATTTACTTTGTGGTAGGATTTCCTGGTTGATGAGAAGTGGGTGTGCGTGGCCCTGATTGGGAGTTTAGCCCAATAGTCAGGTGAAGATGAGTAGCAGATTTTAGTGTGGCTCGTAACGATGGTTTGGCATAATTAAATGGAGCTATTTTATTGGACTCTATTAACCTGGTTAACCTTAAATCTTAACCATGACAGGGTTTTCATGTAAAGAGTCTCCATACAAAGTACAATATTGAATTTTAATTGGAGCTTTCAAGACCTAATGTAGAGTTTATTCTTCTCTGCTTCATCTATTTTTTTTTTTTCCTTCTTGGAAGTCTTGACCTAGTAAAATACATTGGTTGAATGCTTTCTGACTTGTTTAAATGCTATGAATCCAGATCACATAAATTAATTAAGGGCATGATTTTTTTTAATGCGGTGATAGGTTTTTTTTGGATGTACATGCCTGCTGCATATAAAAAGGTGAAGGATCACTCTGGGTAGTGTGATATCTTGGCCTTGACAAACTTTCTCAACTGTTTCCCAGTCTTAATTAAGAACTGGCCAGTCGACAGCAGTGGGGAAAACCCAGGAAGCAAGCCAGCTGTCCAGCTCAAGGTGTTGGTGCCTCACAAATATGGTACAGAACTCTTCCAGCTGCTAATAAATGCACAGTTTGAAATCTCATGCTGTAGTATTGTTACAACTACTGTCAGTTATCGCGCTCGGAGGAGTGCAGTGAAGTCCTGTGAAGGCAAGAACAGCCCATCGTGGCTTGGTTTTGTCCTGCAGAGTTTAGCCTGAGTGAGGGATGGCATTTGGCACGTAAGCCACTAATATGATACCAGCCATCATCTCCCAAATTTCAGTCTTTTGGGATTTGCTGTGAGTTAAACACCTGTTAATTAACCCTTGCGGATATCTCTCTTGCATTAGGATTGGTACCGAGCGTGACCGGTACTGCTGTGAAGGTCATGCTTGTAGCTTGCGTAGTGCCCGTGTTACAGCTGAAATGTGTCACTTCTGCTGCTAAGTCACTCAGGCTCTAATGTAAAAGTTATACAACTTCCTTAATGTTGTTTTAAAACGAAAATATGGACATATTTTAAAGACCTGTTTGGCTGAAAGCCCATTTTAGAGTGGCCGGTAAAAGTAATAAACTATCCTCAAACATTTCTGCTCAATAAAATTTGAGAATATGAAAACAAAAAAGTTTCTGGTTTAGCTTTTTGTAAATGTTTTCTGCGCCCGATGGCTGCGGCGTCTGACATTGCCCGTAGCTCAAAGGAGAGCCTCGTGCCTTGAGTATTTTAGGCCTGTGAGCCAGTCTGTAGCATGGACTTCTGTTATTTTCTGTTTTGATTGGCGTGGTGGAGGTTTATGGTCGTTCACCAGTATCCTGCCCTGGTGAAATTTTGAGGTTAAAAAACCAGCACTTTACCAGTGTACTTTTTTTTTTTTTTGTACTCAGAGCTCCTGGAATAAACTGAGCAAATAGTGAATGGCTGCTGTAAGCTGTGACATGCCAAGCACTTCCCATTTTAGAGAAGGCCAGTAGTTTTAGAAGCATTTGCTCTATTTAAATTCCTTACTGGCCAGCTAGAATCTAACCCATAAAAAAAATATAAAATATAGTCCACATTGTTTGGCTTAACAAGATCAGGTTATGTTTGTACAATACAGTCCTGTATTGTTCAGATTGGGAGAGCCATCGAGAGAAGATGTTACTCCTGCGGTTGATAAGCAAATATTTAATGTTGAATATTCTCTTTCAGTTGCAAAGAGGAAGCCTTGTCCAAAGACTTGAGTTCTTACCTGGTTAAATAACTCAGTTTAAGAACTGCTGCTTGTGTGTTAATTGGGTCCCAAATTGTGTGTTCAGAAGAAACATATATTCCTTTGTGAACAGAATTGTACTCTGTTGTCAGGAAGTACATTGAGAATATATTTTAAGGTTAGATTTTTTAGTAATGTTGGTATAAATAATGGATCTCGGTGTTAACTGCTGTATTTGAGTGCCTCTGTGTACTAGTGATTATGAGAGACAAGCCATTATGTAGCGAGAGCAGTAAGGAAAACAAGGCCTTGCCAACTTGAAAATAATCTCTCATTTGTCTGGGACTAGTTGTATAACTTACTAATACTGCTAATTTAAAAAAAGAAAAGTAAAAATGGAGAATAAACTCTAAATATATATATATGCAAGGTTGTTAAGAACGCATGCAGCAGGCATTTTAGAAAGACATTAACTACTGTGGTTTTTTCATTCCCTTTGTATGTGAGAAACGTTCTCTACCAAGTTTGTAAAGCAGGAAAATCATCTTAATCTTTGGTGGCAGAGTTGTTAACGAGGGGCTCCAGAGAGCCTGCCTTCCCCTGCCCCCAGCCATCAGTAAGTGGCGCAGTTAGCGGTGGGGAAGCGGTGCCTTCGTGCTGGAAGGGCACGTACCCCAGTGTGAATTTCACTTCTCAATGGATATATATCAAAGTATGTCTTAAATGTACACCTTAGCTGGCCATATTGCTGCATGTCAGATGTGAAAGTAAAAATAAATGTGTGAAGTACCAGAGAGAGTATGAAATCTAAATCTGAAAACCATGTCTCCAAACAGTCTATTATCCAAAATCCAGGACCCCATATATATGCATATATGGGAGCATATTATATATATGTTTTATTTTTGAGCTGCAGTATTTCCTGTAGGCAAGAAATCAAAGATCTTTTCAAGTTATAAATGACAATAAGTAGGGAAGCCAATATTTCAGATTGCTGGTATTTTGGGTATGAGTAGCTCTTTGATGTCCAACTGAGAACTGGAGGAATGTCTAAAATTAACAATGAAATATGTAAAATTAAGGATGAAATGCAGAACATAGAAGAAAGCAGGCAAAGCCAGGCACTAAGTGTGGTTTGTTTGGTTTTTTCCCTGAATAATTATTTGTTAGTGTTAAGACACAGAAAGAACACAAACAGTTGAGGCATGTAAATTCCAAAGTCAGTTAGCGCTGTATAAGCAACTTTGATTTAGGTATTTGCGTGTGTTTAGGTTTACCTATAAGCAAGCATATGTGCAAAATTTGATACATATGTGATTAGGGGAAGTTTTTTCATTGGCACTTCCAATGCAGCTGGATGTAGTATCATCCTCATACCTTAATTGTACTGAATTGTTAAAAAAGAATAATGTTGGGTTGAAGAGAAAGATGATTTCCTCGTTTTTGCATCTGAAAACATCTTTACACATGGTGTCTGTACAGCAGTGTGACCAGTGTGGCTTGTCGTGCTGTTTTCCAGTTTTCTTCTGAGGTTATTTTTGGGCAGTCACAGAATGTCAGAATGATGTGGGGTTGGGAGGGACCTCTGGAGATCATCTAGTCCAACCTCCCTCCCAAAGCAGGTCCATCCAGAGCAGGTTTCAGAGGAATGTGTCCAGGCGGTTTTGGAATGTCTCCAGAGAAGGAGACTCCACCACCTCGCTGGGCAGCCTCTTCCAGGGCTCTGCCACCCTCACAGGAAAGAAGTTCCTCCTCATGTTTAGGTAGAATTTTTTATATTCAAGTTTGTGCCCATTTCCTCTTGTCCTGTCCCTGGGCATCACTGAAAAAAGCCTCCAGTTGGATGTCTTCTTTGTGCAACAAGTACAAGTATGATATTGCCATAAATATTGAGGGAATGTTTTCTTTGTAAAGGTAATCAGTGGTCCTTAAAAAGGCTGCATTGGCTTTGCCTCTGGCAACAGAAAACTTGTGATTGTGGTCCTGATGAATAATATACTATGCAAAATGCAAGATTTCTTTCATAATCATTATTAGAAGCTGTCATTGGGGGGGGGGGACCCACAGCCCTTAAGTTCACGCCTAAGTAGTTGGATTCAGATTTAATGGGAGGCAGTCTTTTATTCCTTCTCTGGGATGGAAGATTGACTCAATTGATGTTCCATGATGGGCATTACTCACCCTGACAGAATTTGGTGGTCAAGTGTGTTGGAATGAAGGATGAAGAACTCGCTGTTGCAGTTTGCTATTTTTCTTAATCTGAAAAGACAAAGAGAAACTTCCCCTTTAGAGAACTGAGATTTTTTGGTACGTCCTCCTAAAGCCTTATAAAATATACATAATAGAAACAGAGCTGTTGTAAAGCCTTTATGCAGAAGAACTTTAAGAATATCATGAAGTTCTGTGCATATGTGCAAAGGTAAATGTTTGGGAATGCTGAAAACTCAACATGGAGTGATGAGCTAGAGCAATGATGTGACCGTAGTGGCAGAATATTTGGGAGAAAAAACAATGAAGAAAGGACTAGCTCTTAGAAAAATATCCTCTTCCTGTTCTTTCCAGCCGGATTGGTTTGGAGGGGAGGAAAAAAAAAAAGCCTCAGAGTTGGACATTACTGACATAATTTTGGATTATTTGACAACGTAGATCTTGCTTTAGTTTTCATAGTGGTTCATTTACTGAGCAACACCTTTGTAAATAAAACAGGAGTAAAGTCCATGTTGCATTGTGAAAATAAGGTATTTTTTTAGAAATATCTTGCCTGCTGCATGTAATTAAACAAGTGCTTTCTCAGAAGCACCATAATAACCATCATTTAAAAATTAAAATCTTTTAATTGAAGTACAGATCCTCATTTCACCTGATGCTCAGCATCATGTTTCAGATATGTCTTTCCGCTTTGATGTTTACTTTACAAATAGTCCAGAAAACAAAAATTCAACAAGTAGTTGAATGTACTGTATCTTTTATACTCTGGTTGGTTTCAAGGTTTATGCAGGGAATGTGCTGTGGGATGACCTTGCAAGATAATTCTGCGATTTCCCAGTTAAAAGTGTTGCCATTCATCTTGTTTGTCTATTGAATTGCAGTTTAATCCAGTAAATTTTTGGGTATAACTTTGTGGTTTGAGAGAAATTCAAGTTCTCCAAATAAACAGTAACATCTTCCTGTTGGTTTTAGAGAATAACTTCTTGTCCTGAGCTTGCTTTAAGAAAACTTTACAAGAAATATACGCTTGTTATCATTAAGTCAGTTTTCTTTTTTGTTGTGATTTAAATGTAAAGGCAGAATTTATGGAAGTGACTGTAGGGTGATGCTGGCCTAATTAGTCATTATTTCTGGCAAGGCATAAAAAATTGGTTATTCTTGTGCCTAAAACTAATAGAGTGCTCTGTATTTAATTTGTAGGTCTTTTAAAAAAGCAAATGGTTGTGCTAATAAGTGCAAAATATACATATTGAAAGTTCCTACAAATAATATTTGGCATGCTGTTCCAGGGAGTTATTTAGGTTTTTCACTGATAGTTAAATTTACTAATGTAGGCCATCTCTCCCTGGAAAAATGTATATTTATATATATCCTTTAAAAAACAGTATGTTTTTGTAAAGGAATATTTAAAGTAGCTGAAGTGGAACATGCAGTAGCAATTTTGGAATTGGATATGGCTTTTCTGCTGGTGTCTCTTCAAGGATTAAATACAAAGCGCTGCAGTGCTTTATGGAAGTACTAATACCTATAACAAGTTTTTGCAAAGAGTTTTAGGATTATCTGTGTGATGTTTTCACCGTTGGCCTGAGTGATGTCTCCTAGAGGGTTCTTTTGTTGCCCTCATTGAGATGAATTCCCAGTAATTGGTATTTCACCCAGAAGCGACCCAGGTGACTTAAGGAATTCCACCACCTTCAGCATCCCTGTGTTTGTGGAATGTCTGTCCTAATCAGGCTTAAGAGAGGGGGGCAATTGGCACAGTAATGATTGAAAACCCCTCTTTTTAAAAAAAAAATAAATAAAATCAGCAGGGGCACGTGACATGAATATTCCTCCATGCCTTGTCCTTGTGAGACCACAGCTTCTGCTGCTCTTCAGCATCCTTAAGGACCACAGGCCATTGCTAAAGCAGAAAAGCTACTTTGCATGTTCCTCTTTATGAATCTGTTTCATGATTAAACTTTTAAAAGTCACAACCCCCAACATGCGACTGCAGTTTCATGGTAGCTGTGACATTATTTTACGATTCATGCTGTGAATTTCATTCTATAGTAAAATGAATATTATATTGGCCTTTTAAGTTGGTTGTCAGTGGAGAATAGGGAAGCTGCACTTCGAGCATCTGTATGCAATCTTGGCGACAAGTAGGACCCTCTGGAAAGCCGTTACTGTTGGGGCAGAACTAATCATTCCATGTGAAATTATATAAGGAGAATTAGCTCTGACTCTACCTCATTTCCTTTCTTACCGCTCTGAAAATAAGCTGAGTAACGTCAAACCTTCCCTCCTTATTTCTCTTAAGTACTTTATTAAATACTCCTTTTTATTAAGGCTTATTTATTGTTGGTGCTAGAAACAAAAATAACTACCTGTATTTCTAGGTACTGAGGGATGTGCGTCCTTGCCCAGTTTAGCAGTTTTGATTTCCTTCTCAGGACTGGATTCCTGGGATCGGTTGCTGTTGCCTTTTCTGTACTTTGACTTTATTTCCCCGGTGGATCATTTGGAGTACTTCGTATTTAAGGTGGCGTGCTTGATGTGATAGAAAATTGTCAATCACAGGCTGCCTTGGCTATTTAGAAAAAAAGAGATATCAAAAGCCTGCTTGGAGCTCTGAGGAGTAGTGGAGTCACCTGCTGAATTGCCTGGCAGGAGCCTAAACTCCTACAGCCTTTAGGTTTAGAAAAGAAAACAGCAATCTCTGGAGGTCGTCTGCTGTACTCTAAAGGCCCTGTACTTTATGTGTGAGCATATAGTGTTCATGGTAAAGCCAGATAAGTATAGATGCTTTCTGACATCTTACCAGGTCTTAAAAACAACCAGTGAAAATTTGTGTAATCCCTCGATAACCCAGTCTGTTGTTTAACTATCCCTAGAGGTAGCATATTTCTTAGAATACTATTCTAATTTTCTCCCCTAACCTGTTAAGCTTCTTGGGTTTTGTTTTCTTTTTGTGCTGTGGATATCACGGTAGTGGGACATGAGCATCATATTTGTAACTGCTGTTAATCTATTCTGAAGCCTGAACCCTTTGTCCTTACTGATCTTTTTTTTTTTTCTGTACTCAGCAGCCCATTGCCCTTTAACTTTCCCTGATTAGGGAAATCGGAGTTTTCTTCTAAGCTTTCTTCTAAGCTTAGGTTTTCTTCTGAGCTTTTCTAGGTTTCCTACATCTGTTTATCCAGACCTGAACCAAATACACAACCTTAGTCAGTATCACTGATAAATAGAATAGATCTTACCATTTTTTCCATATGATGTTCCTGTTACTACAAATTTGAATTAGTTTTTCACTTCTTGCATTCAATTCCATGTTAACTCCCTGCTTCAGTTATGCTGTTAATCGCTTAGTCCTATTTTTTTTTCTTTCCAATTCTAACTCTTCTTCCCAGAATGCTTGCAGCCCTTCCCAGGTAACTACAAAATTTTGCAAGTATATTGTTCATCATCCAAGTAATAAATGGAACATTAAATAATCCTGCACTGAAAATGCTGTTTACAATACAATGTGGGGGCTAAGAGGAGGAAGCTTATTATAGTTGGAGTCCTGCAAAGCCGTACCTTGATGCAGACCTGACCTTTGGAGATGGAGTCGCAGAATGGCTTGTTGTGCTCTGACCCCTTCATTGTCTTTAGGGCCATTTGCTGGTCTTGCTTGGGTACGTCTGTGTTGGTTGTGTGCTGGGGAGACAGAAGCCAGACAAATTAAGTCATACCTCTTGTAGCTATTGGGGTTCACAGAATGGTAGGGGTTGGAAAGGACCTCTGGAGGTCATCTAGTCCAATCCACCTGCCAGAGCAGGTCCACATAGAGCAGGCTGCACAGGAATGTGTCCAGGCAGGTTTTGAATGTCTCCAGAGACGGAGACTCTACTTCTCTGAAGGGTTTATGGAGAGAATCTTTAGCGAGGTAAAAGTAAAAAAGACTTGGAGAACGTTTACATGGATCTGCACACCTGGATGTGTGGTGGTGCAGATCCTCAGAGTGGTGTTTAAAATCACCTGTAATATAAATACACATGTGCATGCTTCTGTGTCTGAGCAACTTGAGACGCATCTGTATGCAAATGGTGATTCTTCATGGCTGCTAGCTCAACAGTTGAAAAAATTATCTTTGATCAAATGGATCTTATTTGAAGTAAGTGTTATTTTGTGAATCGTGTAGACAAGGGAGGAGGGGAAGAAAGGGTATCTCTACTACAAAACCTTTCATGCTATTTGTTTGGAACATGATCTGCAGGTGTTTTTCTTTTGTGTTAGTGTTTTAGTATACCTGATGTGATCAGAAACACTTTACCTTATCCTCTGCACTGACATCTCCAACTCAGAGATGCTTCTAGATAGTGGGAAAGTAGCAAGGACCATGGCTTACATTTAAGGCAGATATGGTGTCTGTGCCTTGGAAAGCTGCAGTCCCATCTGCCTTCTGTCTTCAGGATTTCTGGGATTCCAGAAACGGAAGTGGTGCAGATAAGACATACTCTTTGAGGTTTTAAAATGATTCTGCTTAAATGGTAAAGCCTTCCTTATTAGGCCTACGGGAAGCGCATCTCCTGTAGTGCAGCCAAATTGATATCATTGTTAAATACTACTTCTCAGACTCTCCAGTGGTAACTCTTCTCTGTGGTGATGGTGTTTGGGAAGAAGAGCTTCTCTGGTTGCCTCCGTGTAATGACTAGCTGAGCGTGCGGCCTCAGCATGTATCTGTGCGTGGTACTTTCTTACTTGGAAACTGTGATGGGATCCAGAGAACAGTTTATAGAGAGTTTTTCACTTTTTTCCTTAAATTGAACTCTCCATTGCTAAAGCTTGGGACCTCTAACTTGGAATCTTCATTAGAATGTGATCTGGAATAATAGGAAGAAAAACCCCAAATCCTTTCCATCAGACAAATTAAAATTTCTTTTCTTTAATGATTCTCCCCTTTGCCAACTGTGTTCTTGCAGAATGGGTCTTTGCCTTTGGTTTATTCTCAATGCTACAACTTTGTTGGTTTCTGGGTGGCATAAATTTCTGCATATTCCTCTCTGGGTTATTAACAAAACTCTACCCTTTTCCATCATCTCTGAGCAGCAGTCATATGTCTACTTTCTGATCTCAGGACTCTCCTGCTTCCGTCGGGGCTTCCTGCTTGCTGTGCTTCGCCTCTGCTGTTGCCTCCTGCTCTCCAAGGCTGTGCCAGGTGAGATGTGCTTGATTTTTTTCTTTCCCCTTCCAGGAGAGCTCCTCTGGCCCCTTGTGCAGCCGGTGGGAAGAGGTGGCCTTTCTCTGCTCCAGCTACAACCTTTTTGAAAGGCCTTCTGCACTTAATGCAGTGCGCTGCGGGGAAATAAGGTATGCTCTGTGGGAGTTCAACAGGAAAAAAAACACTTCAGGAATGGAAAGATACACTGCTATAAATTAACAAATATGTTCTGTAGAAGAAGCAGCCTGTAAGTGATAGATTAAAAAGAGGCAACATGGAGACAACTTCCAAATGAGAAAAGCAGGTGGTTTGTGTTATCTCCTCCATGCTTAGATTTTTATGTTGGTGTCATCATAACAATACATGACAAATGAATATGCTTTTCTCTCAGTGATGTTTAAAATTTGATTACCTGAATATTTATGTTGTTCAGTACTTAAAATAGCTGAAGAGTTTTATTCTTCACTGGATTGTATATAGAGTGATTTTGGAAGTTGAACAATATATTTTGTTGCAGACTACCCTAAAATAAGTTTTTAATTGTTTGGATGTTTTAATATTACATTTTAAAATGTAAACTTTGAAAATGTAATTATTAAATTCTGTTTAAGATGTGAACTGTGTTCTGTTTTCTAGCATTAATTATGGAAGTTTGAAATTCTCGGTTTCATTTAAAAGTAGGGCTTTTTATTTGTATGTGGCTGTTGAAATAAATTACCAGTACAAGAAAACATTCTACTAATAAACGAGGGATGCCTGGAGTTGGCTCTCCTAACTGAGACAATTTAATTCATCCATCATCAGGGATGATGTTTCTTAGCAACACAAAGTATTTTCACCCGGGGCACTTTCACAAACTTTCACATTTTTCTTCAAATGCAGCATTGGTAGTATTTTATATGACCTGAAGTTCGTCCATCTGTCCTGAAGCTCCCAATACTTTTCTGTTCCCTCCAATGATCAAATGATCTGATATGTTTGTTTTTTTCCAGCTTAATAATACACAAGTTGACTAGAGAATCATTTCGCATGTCAGCTTTTTCCAAAGGGTTCTGGGAAATTATTTGTGGCTCTGTATAGCAAAGCTAAAAGTTATTGAAAATGTGTTATAGTTTCATAATAAAACAGATAAAGAAAATATTGGCTTGGGAGCTAACTAAATGCTTTCTGATAGCCATAGCCTCAAGGGGGATACTTGGATCATTTGTAATAAAGGGATATCTTTGATATCTTTTGGTGAATTGACTAGTATTCTGTTTAGATCATAATTTATGAAAAAACTGGCTCGGTACACAATGTTACACTATCAAATTGTTTAGGTGTAAGAATTGCCTTAATGTATGGCCAGTATTTTCATTGTTTATTCTTTTAATGTGGTCTGTGAACTCAGAAGAAGCCGTTGATACATTAAGACTCTACTTCTGTTTCTTGCTTTCCATGTTTTTAACACGTGCGAAGCTGATTTAATCAGTGTAGTTACAACCCAGAGTTGCTGGGGAGATTTGGCTTAAGTTTTAGTGGTTATAGGATGAAAGGTTCTTTATCAGCAGCGTGTAGTGATGTGTTTGAAAAATGTTGTGATGAGTTAATGACTACTCAGCTTATTTCACAAAGGTGTACAGAAATGTTTTTAAGTAGTGGGAAAACAAATTAGAGAAAAACTGGTTTGATTCTTCCTCGTAGCTTAAAAAGAATCTGGTGTTGCAGCTCATGTCATCTTAGCTCTATTTTACTGAGTCTTCATATACACATGTAAAGTTGTTGTGTGCACGTGGAGGGGTAATGGTTTTAAGCCGAAAGAGGGGAGATTTAGATGAGATCTCAGGAAGAAATTCTTTGCTGTGAGGGTGGTGAGACGCTGGAACAGGTTGCCCAGAGAAATTGTGGCTGCCCCGTCCCTGGAGGTTGGACGGGGCTTTGAGCAACCTGGTCTGGTGGGAGGTGTCCCTGCCCAGGGCAGGGGATTGGGACTTGATGATCGTTAAGGTCCCTTCCAACCTGAACCATTCTATGATTCTGCGATATGCAAAAAAATGAATTTGAAGAATTAGTGGGATGTTGTTATAAAGGTTTAATTGATGGTGGTTGAGGCTGTATGTGATGATAATGCATGAGGGGGTATTTAGGGAGTCCCAAGAGTTGCCAGCAAAGTCCATGCTTGCTTTGCCATTTCACTGGATGCTTTTCTGTAAGGATGACGTCTCACAAGTGAACTCACAAGTGATTCCTTGTGATTTCAAGCTTAACAGCCCTGGATTTCAAGTCCTGGGATGCTTAATTTTATGTCCAACCT
>JAHREE010148914.1:0-17614 GCA_033628505.1 Tringa tobata | reverse complement strand
ATGGCTCCTTCTCCTGCTTCTGCTACAGAAGCAGTCACCTCTGGCAGAGGGGCAGGTCAGAAAATTTGAAATTGTGCATTCTTGCACGATTTGCTGCAGCCTTCAGCCTCTTATAAAAGGGTTATTTTTTTAGTAGTTGACATGCGTGGAGCCTAACGTACAGCTGACATAAGGACACATGAAGGAACTGGGAAAAGGAATCAGTTCTTCTATGCTGAGGTAGTGAGGCTTGAAAAACTCCTACTCCACATGATTATTGAAGCCTGAGCACCCCACGCAAGTACATCAGCTGTCAGAGCTCAGTCTCCTCTCCGTGTCCTTGCACCAGCCTCCGTGAGTAAGATAATCAATTGGCCCTGAAAAGCCACAAAGGTGCCTGCTCTTCTTGCTCTAATCCCTCTTTTCCTTCTCCTTTTCAAAGCCTCCCCTTTCAAAATCACAGACTGAGCACAGAATGATATGGGGTTGGAAGGGACCTCTGAAGATCATCTAGTCCAACCCCCCTGCCAGAGCAGGTCCACCCAGAGCAGGTTGCACAGGAGCGTGTCCAGGCAGGTTTTGAATGTCTCCAGAGAAGGAGACTCCACCACCTCTCTGGGCAGCCTGTTCCAGTGCTCTACCAACCTCAAAGTAAAGAAGTTCCTCCTTATGTTTAGGTGGAACTTCTTATATTCAAGTTTGTGCCCATTTCCTCTTGTCCTATCCCTGGGCACCACTGAAAAAAGACTGGCCCCATCCTCTTGGAGTATCCCTTTAAAGTATTTATAGGCGTTGATCAGATCCCCCCTCAGTCTGCTCTTCTCTCTCCTGCCAAAGTCTTTTGTACCAAAAAGCAGCATAAAAGGAAAATAGAGAAACAAGATAGATAGATAGATAGATAGACAGACAGATAGATAGGGCACAGAGATCACCAAGGATAGCTGAGATTTGGGTCATCATATAATCTTTTCATGCCACCTTGCTTGATTTCCATCTGCTTCAGGAAGGTTTGTTAGTTTGCTCACCAGTTGCCCCAGCAAACCTGTTCCCAGTGCCAGATGGCACATAACTTTAGAAAAGTGGTAACTTGGGACTGAGCAACCAATGAATCAAGTCTCGAATTTGGAATGGTCTTCTTCGCTCCACTCATGTATTCACGAAGCAGTTACAGAGGACTTGATGAGGAGAGAAGGGAAGGTGATGAATTATTGCATTTGAATCCCATGTCACTATTGCCTCACATTGAAAGGACCTCGTTTCCAGCCTGGCCTGGTCCATCATCTGTCACTGCCCTGTAATAAACTGTTGTAGACTAGCAAGTGTAACGGTGACCTTTCATTTGGGTTAACCGATAAGAAGGATATACAATGTCAGAAGGAAAAAAAAAAGCCCCCCAAACCAGGCGTGTGTCTCTAGCCAAAAGAAAGGCACGTACAAAACAAAGAAATTAGAAGTAGCTGGGTGGAGAACTTTGCCTAGCATTGTTTGCATATGCGTGTGTACCTGTGAGAGCTGCCAGGCAGTCCCGAGCACAAGCCCAATAGCACCGGTGTTATCTCCCTCGGCCCCGCAAACGTCTCATCTCTGGGCGCTCAACACAGAAAACTAAACGTTCAGCAGTAAAAGCAGCCCTTTAACCCAGACTTTTCGATCTGAAACTCAAGCTGTCTGGGTTAAACGCAGACATCTGACCAATCTGGCGTGTGTGCATGAGTGTGTATTTGTGTAGCTGTAGGAGAGGCGGAAAAAGAGAGAAGGCGCAGGGTGAATTACTCACCCTATAGATAGAACAGGAAGTTGCAACCAAAGTCTGTAGAAGAAAATTGTGGTTGTATCTTAACAATCCAGACAAGTATGGTCCTTGGATAAAAGCAAGTAGATTAAATGCAGCTTCTCTGCTATTAATCTCCATTTTGTCTTGCCGTGCACTACTGCAGCTGCTGCAGGGAAGGGAGACATCCAGTTTTTTCTGTTCAAAGGTGGCTTCTCGTGTTCCCACAAGGTAAGCATGTGCTAACTGGTAAATGTGTTTCCCGGCATGCATACCATGGTTATGCCTGGTCAATGGGCGGGAGTGCCAAACGTCCTGGTTTACCAGGCTGTGGAGGTTTCCCTGAGGACTGGGATGGAGGGATGGAGCACAGGCTCACCACAAAGCTGTTTGGCTGCAATGTCTGTGTGGCCTGGAGCTATGTTCAAAACCCCGTGTGTATCTACCCAAACCTGTGTTCCAGAAAGAAAAGAACTGGGGTGGGAGGGGAGGCTGAAAGAACCCTAAAGCTCCAACTAAGGGCATTGTCTCCTATGGCTTTATTCCTCCTTGGTCCAGCAAACCAAGACTTTGTGCATTGCTTCTAGTTTGGTGTGATTGCATTACAATGAGAGTTCATTTTGGCACCAGTTTCTCCTCCCCTTTGCAATAATCTACAAACTTATATTTTAACTACCTATTTGGAGTAACATATTGCTATGGTGGTGTGAAATTACTAATGTATTACTGTAATTACAATTAAATTAAGATCAATATATCCTGTACATGAAACCTCAATGAATTTTATCTGTACTGAGAGTCTGAAAAGTTTTTGTAATCAAGATAATTTAGGGTAAAGAATAGGTGTTAGCATTCATAGATTTTCAAATAACACTCCTGTAATATATTTTAAGTGCAGTTGGTTGGAATTTTTCAATAAATGTGGTGTTTCAATGGAAAATGCTGTTTCTGTAAAAGTTAAATTTTCCACAGGGAACAATTTTGCCAAAGTTTTTCTGCTTTTTGACAAAAACAATCCACTGTTATACTTACAGATGCAGAAATGTCTTTACATTGAAAGCAGTACAACTTGGGATAGGGACCTAGCACATGAAAGAACAGGAGTGTGGAGTCAAAATGCCAGAAAGCTGTTGAACAGCTCAAGGGTATACAGAAAAACTAAGTCCAAATGAAACATTTGTCTTTGATCTGACAAACTGAAATGCAATGTGTCTTTCCACAAATGTCAAAAGCTTCCATGCTGGTTGAAAGTAGTTAAATACAGGAATATCATCATCGAGTACTTTTTGTATACTCTGACCCTCAAAACATTTTGGTATTTAGTCACTTTTGTTTCCGAAGAGGATAAAAATAATCATATTGGCTTTCCTGGCAGATCTCCAGTTACAATTTGACCGCTTAGTTTCTAAGTAGCAAACTAACAAAAGCGATGCTATGGATTCTCAAAATACTCCATTTGAACATAACTCCATGAACATTGTAGACAATAAATCTGAGGAAGATACATTGTACCCTTTGTATACTACAAATCAATTGAATTTCTGATTTAAACCTGAAAAATAATCTCATTTTAAATGAGTCATAAAGACCTGAGCAGTGTCTGTATAATATGTTCCATTCATACTAATTAAGTGGCATGTGATTGCTGGATTTCTTGACATTTGCTTCTATGACTCTCAGTTAGGCAATGACAGGCTCCTCTTCTATAATTACCACTGAAAATACTACTATTACAATTTAATTGTACCTGGCTTGCTTAATTTTTATTTATTTACTTGCCATCTTCTGGGATTCATTGCACAATATTGCTAAAACACTTTAAATGTCACATTTCTTGTACAGCTAATAAATATTTTAGATCATAATTACTGAGTTTCAGAATCAGTGCATAATTTGGATTCCTCTCTAACTGTAACAGACACACACACCCCGTGCACGCACAGTTTCCATACATAGAAGAAACTGTGTTCTTGCTGCTGTAGTTACTGTAGCAGCATTCAGGCTTAAAGTGGTTTTTAGGTATTGCTAACGTGCAGCTGAAACAAAAATAGGTGCGTGCATTATAATCAGCAACATTATCCTCTACCACGAGCAGTTCTAAAAAAACCCCATACTGTCCAGACTTGAAATTTTTCTGTTTGATTTTTAAAATTTTCATGTAATTACAGAGGTACTCTGTTGATTGAGGTATTTCATTTGATTTTTGTGAATGTGAAAAAAAAGGGAGTTTTAGAATACAATGACTATTTCCTGCAAGATTTTAATGGTATTAAAAAAAATAGCACTAAAAATAATTGCTGTGTATCCTTTCAATAGCTACTTTTCAATAGTTTCACAGTAAATCCCTGAGAGGCCTGATGACTGTTATTTCTACAAGTCACTTTTAACGTAGTTAAGTTCCATCTAAACATGAGGAGGAACTTCTTCACTGTGAGGGTGGCAGAGCACTGGAATAGGCTGCCCAGAGAGGTGGTGGAGTCTCCTTCTCTGGAGACATTCAAAACCCACCTGGACACATTCCTGTGCAACCTGCTCTAGGTGGACCTGCTTTGGCAGGGGGGCTTCAGAGATGATCTCCAGAGGTCCCTTCCAACCCCGTATCATTCTGTGGTTCTGTAGGAACGCAGATTTCAGTAGGATACCTGCTTTGAACCATTGGACATAAGATCAGGACAATCAGGAGCCATTTCCCATCTGTATCTTTTGACACACCATTTCTGAAGCGGGAATTTTTCTATCTTGTGACGGGGCCGTCCAAGCGGCACAAGGTGACACGGTCCTGGTTCGCGGCTGGTCAGCCGCCAGCTGCAACACCGCAGTGGGGGCTGCCCTGGGGGAACCTCATTTGCCTTCTTGTGACCAAGCTTTCGTGGAGGGTAATCCCCAGGCATGGCCGCAGCACATCTGGAATGGAAATGCCCAGAGCAGAAGGTGAACCTCTGCACCGGGCGTCTTAGGTGCCATTCAGAATTTGATTTTGCAAACAGCTGGTTGAACACAAATTATGTTTGCAGCGCCCCTTTAAAAAGACCCAAAAATCCTACTACTAAAATCTTGCATCAATGAATCAAGATGTGTAAAAGCTGAATGAGCTTTGCATCATTTATCATTTTTAGTTTTTTTTATATCAGCCTCGAGAACAAAAGAATGAATCTCTTTGTTATCTGCTCTATTTCAGGGTTCTTATCCATTAGTGTAGCAATATTTGTATTATCCTTAAACAAGCCTCAGGCTAATGTTTGTCTCTAGTTTTATATTAATTGATACGAATTAAAATATTTCAACTTCTCTAAAACCTGTCTTTACTGAAAACAAAACTAAAAATGATCAGACAAAATCTAAGCCAAAGTGATTAAACGCTGTTCCTTTACCTGGCATTAGCATTCTCTGGATGCACATACTATTCCATTTTATTCTGAAAATCCTATTAAAATAATAATAAGAAAAAGGACTGAGACTGCTGCTACTAATGCATTAGATGTGCTGGTGAAACTGAGCTCTCTGAGAGTTCCTCCTACGAAATGCCTGTTGTTATGACCATTAGTAGTCATAATGGCCAGTTCAGATTCTTGACTATTTTGTAGATTAAAAAAATATATTTTTAATAGTCTCGTAAGGGAAATAGTGAACTTTATAGTCTGGGAAAAAAAAAAAACAACAGATGGATGGGAGAAAAAAAAAAAAAAGAAAACTAAAGACACCCCTCTCCCTCAAGCCCATGAAAATTTTACTGTAGGAGCCACCCCACCCTATATGTGATCAGGTCTGTTTTTATATTAACTTCACACAAATATGGGCACAGTTCTGGCTTTAATCTCTGATTTGAGTTTTCTCCCACATTTCAGTGAGAGGTTTGCTGTTATATCTGTGCACATTTAACAAAGGGGGACAGGCCCAGCGTATACTGTGTTGAACGATATTCATATTTCATTATCACAGAGCACAACAATGGTTCTATTGTGTAGGACAGCTCTCCTCAGAGGTGGAAGGAAGGCTGCACACAGGCTTCCAGAGGGGTCCAGAAATACGATGGTGACACCAGACAGGCTCATGTAAACAGGAAATCAAACCAGGATGTAAACTGGATTGCTTCCATATTCAGTAATACTCAGCTAAAAATAAAGAGGTTGAATAGAGGTGGGAAAGCCAGTTCTCTCTATAAACTCATTTTTCAACTTGAATTTTCCAAGACCTTGTAGAAAAATTTATATGAAACAAGTTTTAGTGTTGCTTTATCAGTATGCCTGTAATGAGATTGCAGTCACATCCAGAGGGTCTCACGTGAACAGGAGAATGGAAAGTCTTTCCTTCTGGACAATAATAAAGACTTGGAGATGAAGGCTGAAAAGGGTCATGACTGCTTTATAAATATACCGAGGGATTAAAAAAATCAAGGGTAAAGAAGTTCTACTTAAGCTAAAAGACAACATTATCATAAGAGTAAATAACTACAGTCTGTGAAATCTAGAAATTATTAGACATCTTATTCTGAGAAGAGTAAGTTCCCAAGAAGACTTTACAGAGTGAGGAGGAGAGCTGTTTTTTTAAGAGAATGATCTAATGCTGTTGCCTTCAAGAGCGTCATGTGGAGTTCACCTGGGAGATCCCCCGCAGTCCTCAATTCCTTAGGAATTCTGTGACTGCTGAGCACGTCTGTCTCAGGGGAAAGTCCTTCAGAAAAGGAGGAATTCTTCAGAATTATTTAGGTGACGTGAGGAACACACATTTTACAGAGACCATTAGAGCAGTTTGCCTTCTGCAGAAATCTATTTGCAGTCCTGTTGTAAATATTGTGATTTGCTGTATATCATGTTCTTAATAAACACATAGGAAAAAATGTAGCAATTCATTTAGCCTTTGGTACTTCACCATCTCCACCAGATATGCCAGATGCCACACTACGGGCTTGGAGCATGATAAACTATTAGTGACCAAGCAAAAAAGGCATAATAGCCCTACATATAGCTGAAATCTGTGGGCACAACTGTCCCCTAACTCTAGGAACAGATGAACACAGGGTAAGAGCTGGAAAGGAGCAGCAAAAATCACAAAGTCCAAGCCCATTGATCACATGTAAACCTGGATATAATCTGATTAATAACACTGTCAAGCTTCATCTCAACGAAATCACCTTGTTTGCCTCTGCTGGCCACGAGAAGACTGTTCCAGAACCTCACCGTGGTTGGGAGGTTTTCAGTATTTTCAACCTCAATTTTTCAAGGACATTTTTTCCTGTGCAAAATATCTCTTCATCGCAATCATTTTTGTCTTACTATATTAGAGAAGCTACACTTTTGTTCTCTTATGCCATAGACCTCTAATAATTTCTAACAGGTCTTCTCCATAGGTGGAGAATTGAATTAATTCTTTAAGCTGGATCAGGCTTTCTTGGATAAGGAACATTGGATATCTGCCAAGTTCCAGATTATTGAATAACTTTCCTAATGTCTGGGTCCGCTTGTGAGGGATGAAGGGTAAAAGACACAATGAGTAGATGAAATTCTGATGGAAAAGAAGGAAACACAGGAGGAAGCTTTCGGTTAGAGTCTTGCTACTTAGAGGTGAGCAAGAGCAGACCATGTCAGCAGCAAGAAGTGGCCAAAGGTACCCTACAGGGTAGCTATTATTATTCCCACCATAAACCATACATCACACTAGGAATGCAACACAGATACCAATAAACCATAGACATTCACGGCACACTCCATTAGTGGCTAATGAAGGCAGTAGCATTGCCATGAGCTTTGTGACACTAACATAGGACCTAGAAACCAAGTCAACTGGTCCATCATTCAAGGATGGCTCGCTCTTCAGAAAACAGTCCATGTGATTCAGTTGTGGCACCTCAGGCCCACTGGAAATGCTGGATAAGTAAATAAATAAGGTGCCCCATATTTTCTCCCCCTCAGTGTAGAACTTCCTTAGTAACCTGGAGGTCTATGGAAAGAGAAATACCCAGAGACAGACTTGGCCACAAGTCAAATGTCTCAGTTCAGGAGTCACAGTTTTGACCTAGAGACTCATGAAGGACATCCTAGATGGCAGGGACAGAATTTAGGTGGCTTCCTAAGAGGAAGCCTAAGAGGAAAGAGGAATCACAATACAGTAGAGATGGTGTCTGTTCTCATTCATGTGCAAGCTCTGAAGGGGAAGGATTTTTACACCATCTAGAATCATAGAATCGTAGAATCATATGGGGTTGGAAGGGACCTCTGGAGATCATCTAGCCCAACCCCCCCACCAGAGTGGGTCTACCTAGAGCAGGTTGCACAGGAACTTGTCCAGGTGGGTTTTGAGTGTTTCCAAAGACGGAGACTCCACCACCTCTCTGGGCAGCTTGTTCCAGTGCTCTACCACTCTCACAGTAAAGTTCCTCCTCATGTTTAGGTGGAACTTCTTATACTCAAGTTTGTGCCCATTTCCTCTTGTCCTGTCACTGGGCACCACTGAAAAAAGACCAGCCCCATCCTCCTGGCACCCTCCCTTTAAGTATTTGTAAGCATTGATTAGATACCCCCTAAGTCTTCTCTTCTCAAGACTAAAAAGACCCAAGTCCCTCAGCCTCTCCTCGTCGGAGAGATGCTCCAGGCCCTTAATCATCTTTGTGGCTCTATGCTGTACCCTCTCCAGCAGTTCCCTGGCCTTCTTGAACTGGGGGGCCCAGAACTGGACACAGTACTCCAGATGGGGTCTCACTAGGGCAGAGTAGAGGAGGAGGATGACCTTCCTCAACCTGCTGGCCATGCTCTTCTTGATGCACCCCAGGATGCCATTTGCCTTCTTGGCCACAAGGGTACATTGCCGGCTCATGGTCATCCTGTTGTCCACCAGGACTCCCAGGTCTTTGTCCTCTGAGCTGCTCTCCAGCAGGTCAGCCCCCAACCTGTACTGGTGCTTGGGGTTATTCCTCCCCAGGTGCAGCACCCTACACTTGCCCTTGTTAAATTTCATTAGGTTTCTCTCTGCCCAGCTCTCCAGCCTGTCCAGGTCTCACTGTATGGCGGCACAGCCTTCTGGGGTGTCAGCCACCCCTCCTAGTTTTGTGTCATCAGCAAACTTGCTGAGGGTACATTCCATTCCTTTGTCCAGGTCATTGATGAATATATTGAAGAGGACAGGAACCAGTACTGACCCCTGGGGAACACCACTTGTTACAAACTTCCAGCTGGATTCTGAGCCCCTAATCACGACCCTCTGAGCCCTGTCTTTCAGCCAGCTTTCAATCCACTTAACTGTCTGTTCATCTAACCCACACTTCCTAAGCTTAGCTATGAGGATGCTGTGGGAGACGGTGTCGAAAGCCTTGCTGAAGTCAAGATAGACAACATCCACCACCCTCTTGTCATCTATCCAACCAGTCATGCCATCATAGAAAGCTGTCAGGTTAGTCTGACATGACTTCCCCTTGGTAAATCCATGTTGACTACTTCTGATAGCTTTCTTTTCCTCCATATGCTCTGAGATGGCACCCAGGATGAGCCGTTCCATGACCTTTCCAGGGATGGAGGTGAGGCTGACCAGTCTATAATTTCCTGGGTCCTCCTTCTTGTCCTTTTTGAAGACTGGGATGACATTGGCTTTTCTCCAGTCCTCGGGCACCTCACCCATTCTCCAGAACCTCTCAAAGATGATGGAGAGTGGTCCTGCAATGACTTCTGCCAGCTCCCTCAGCACTCTCGGGTGTCATCTAGAAGATGACAAGGTGATTACAAGATGTAAACACAGGCTCTGTGACAAAAGCCATAAAGGAACTGCCCCCTATGGAGTTTACTGTAATTTCTACTCTGTTCCTAGTCCTCATGTCTTCAAGGATTGTCTTTCTTCCTTCTTCACGTATTTTAGCTTTCTGTCATCAAAACATTCATTAGTATATTCTTATTTTTGATCATTAATGAGGGTGATGAATAGAACCATTGAATAATACTCTGCCCAAGACTGAAGTCTAAGAAATTCCACTTGCAAGTAGTCACCCTGAAGATCATCTTGCCAGGGCAGCCCACTCTTTGCTTTAGACAGTTCCATATTTACCTTACAATCCCTGAACTAATCCCCATCTCCTTACTGTAACTGGTCATTGATAAGCATTGTATATTAAGGTTAGAATTACCTCCTTTTTTGTTTTTTGTTTTGTAAAGAAATAAATATCAGCATTGAAGCCAGGTACTGACATGTGATCATTTAAAAAAACGTTGTCATGCAGGTTTGGCTTCTCTAACAGGACTATCGTGATAGAATATTCTTTTTAAAAAGCAGATTTCTGTCTACTGGCACCTATATTGCACTTTTTGAATTAAATTTGATGGAGCAAAAGGATATAGAGAATCAAAAATATTAGCATGCAATGTTCAGTAGTTAAAAATGTTCCGTTTTCATAGTACAGACTTTGGGCTCCTTAGTTTGATAGCAAACTAAAGTGGATGGTAAAATCTGTAAATTTATGAACTAAAATAGAAAGAGGAAGAAAAAAATGATTCAGTTGTGATAAAAGGAAATTTGCACAAAGAATGAGGGGAGAATACAACGCAGCTGTTACATTTCAGCATCACGCATTGAAGAAAAATAAAATGAGGCTCTTTTAAAATTAATTCTTTTCCTCCTTTTATTTAGCTCTTACTTACAAAAATGCAGTAATTGCTCAAATAAATCAGTCAGAAAACTATTTTGCACATGATTTTGGCTATCATTTTTGAGCACGCACTCTTGAAAGTACTAAGACTTCATCATTAACATAACTTGGTTGCAGTATTGATCGTAGATATGCTTTCTGGTTTATTATTAACTTTAAAACAACGCACTGCTTTTTTCCTTATAGGTTGTTGTACCAATTTATACCTTCCGCAAGTAGGGAACACCTCGATTTCCATTCACCACGAGAGAAACTCTACTCAATTAGAATCAGAAACCATTATACTTGGTTATGTTTTCTAAGTGCAACATGTTCTCTGTACTTGGCATAAATGATGTACCTGCTACATCGCCAGATGCATAGTCAGGAGGCAATTTTCTGCCAATGTGGGGTTTTTTTGTTATTATTTTCACATCAATATTAACCATCTCAATCAAAATGCAAAATTCACACTCGCTGCCATCTGGATGGTTACACTGTCTGGGGACTTTGTGTTAACAAATTGAGAATGGCTTTTCTTCCTCTATTGATGTAATTTCACACACTAAATAAGCAAGATATAAATCATCATTAGGTATTATAGCATCTACTAAGCATTTTAAAAGAAGAATGTAGCTAGATGGGAATTATTAATATCAAGAAAGAGAAAGATGGCATAAGCATGTGGGCAGAGCAGGAAAGCTGAAGTTGTGCCTTTCATCACAGACAGCATCAAGCCAAGAAAGTGTGCATGATGGAGAACACACTTGAGAACTTCTAATTTATGATATCAATAGTCACAAGCAAAAATAAAAGGCAAACATATTCTGTTAATGGGGTTTTTTTTGATGTTACAGCACATGCCCTGTGATAGACACACTGCCATTTACAAATGACTATGGTGTCAGTCTGCTGGAGAGATATATCTGCTAAGAAGTGGCCAGGAAGTTTTCCAGAATAAGATACATAATTGACAAACATTTAATAGATCAAATCTGCTATATATACATACAGGCTGTCTTACTGGAAATGCCTGCAGAATCCATTACAAACTCTTTGGATTACATTATTTTTCTCCCATACAACAAGAACCCAAGAGTTTGTAACATAATCAACCACTTTTTTCTCATAATCTGTCTGGCAAAGTCAATGAGTAGGTAATATCATGGCTGAATATTTTGAATACTGAATATAAAAATAGAGAAAACCAAACTACTCTCAGGACCACAGAAAACCTCTAAGGCAGAATGCTCACAGTCAGCTGTATTCATGGTTCAAACCTGCTTTCCATTTTAGCCTTTGCTTCCATTATACAAATCCGGTGAAGTCAACAGTCACAGTACTGGGAAACTAGTGGAACCAAATAAACAGCCTTTTAATATGCTCAGCAAAATTCACCAATCCTGAAAAGCCTGATCTATGGTTAAGCTCAAATCTAGATGCTGCCTGAGCTTTTTTTCAAATCTAGATGCTGCCCGAGCTTTTTTTTTTTCTTTTTAGCCTTGTTTCATTTTTTTTTAGTCTTGTTTCATTCTAAATGAAACATGAGCAGTCATGTTCTATGGAAGAGAGATGGAGAAATGCAGAGATGGAAAACCACACAGGAGAGCAAACACTCAGCAGGGCTTCTGTTAAGAGGCTTCTCAAACGTTGTGATCCCAGCAGCACTGCTCAAAACCATGCCATGGCATGGACACAGCATCTTGGAGCTGTCTCCTGCAGGCACTTTAAAGGGGCAGAGCTCCAGCTCCCTGACTGCGTTCATGGAACACACCATTGCTAAACTTAGTGCTTATTGTCCTGATACCAGTTTTTATGCAGGACTCCAGGGCAGATCTTCAATACTGTGAAGTAACAACCTGTACTGGTTAAACCAGAAAAAAAAAAGATAATAAACAGTAGAATTAGTAGACATCAGGATAAATGTTGTACAGTGAAGAAGAGTCAACATGGCTTTTGTAAAGGGAGGTCGTGCTTCACTAATCTACCAAAGTCCTCTGACAAAGTCAATAAAACATGTTGGCAACACAGATCTATCTGTTTGATACCATCTGGCTGGATTTCCAGAAGGCACTCAAAAAGTCACCTCCCTCGAGGCACTTCAGGAAGCTAATCAGACATGAAGAAATGTTCAGAAGATAGGAAGAAGAGAGAGGAACTAAGAGTTGCCTTTCACAGTAGAAAGAGATCACACGTGGAGTCCCACATGGCTCTGTGCTGAAGTCTGTGTTGCTCAACACATGTCACAAGTGATCAGTGTTGAAAAGGGATGAAAGTGGTTGCCAGTGACATTGGACTAGTCAGAATGATATGGACTACAGCTGATTGCCGACTCACAGAAGAACCTCCTCCCACATAATGACTAGGCAACAAAAATTCACTGTAGAGAAATGTACAATGAAGTCAAACGATGCTAGAAATCACTGGAAAAGGAATCAAGAACATAAAATATCCTTTTGCTGTTGTATAAATACATGACATATCCACATCTTCAATGGTGTTGAAAATTACGTACCCATCAGAAGACAGATATAAAAGTACTGTAAAAGGTACAGATGAGTGGAGCAAGTATGGTTAAAGATATGGAGGAGTTAACGGATGAAGAACAATAAAACAGATGAAGGTTTTTGTTGTGAAAAGCACTGTGAAAACATATGCTAGAGAGCAATAAAATCAAGAGTGGTCTGGACAAGGTGAATAGGAAATAACTGCTTCTTTCAATACAAAATATGGAAGATATCAAATGAAACCAGAAGATGCCAGCCTCCAGGGGAACAAAAGGAGCTACATCTTCACACATCAAATAATTAACCAACAGGACATGGTGAATGCTAAAAATGTACGTGAATTCAAAAAAGAATTTGATAAATTCATGGAAGAAAAGGACACCAAGGGCTGTTCAATACAAACCCACACCATCTAGTTTAAGAAGCCCTAGAATAACTGATCACTAGATACTAAAATATATTTTGTGCAGGGTTTCTAGAGGGTCCTCATAAACTTCTTGGGCCACTCACTTGGTGGTCACTGTTGGAGACAAGGTGCAGAGCTAGATGAAACTCTGATCTTACCTGTATTGCTATTACTCAGATTTGAATTGGGGTTATGCACTGTCAGTGTAGTCAGTGCACAATAAAAGTCTTCCTGTTGGCCCTGCAGAATGAGCCTGGAATTTCTGGGCAGCGCCATCGTACTGTGCTCTCACAGCTGCACTTTTTGAGGAAACGTCAAACCTACTGTACACACGGAGCCACAGTCACCACTGTGTTGTAAATGACCAGGGTTTCCAAAACTGTGTCAAGGCCTCCACTCACAACTGTGCATGCTCGTTGTCATTGCAAAACCATCAGATTTACCAGGAAAAGGGTTGCTGCATACCTCAAAATCTTAGATAAATACAGAATTCCTCTATATCGCGCCAGACAAGATTTCTAAGTGAGAAAGAAGGCGTATTCATGAGAAAACAGAAGGATGGTAGTCCTACTTGGAATATCCTCTTTTATCTGGAGGTAATGTGGCTTCTCTGACTTGAAAGACAGGTTTTATATCATTTGGTGGTTCTTGTTTTCATTGTCTGTAAATGAGCTGCCTCTTTGTCTCTGCTTGGTTGTAGGATCTAAAGGTTTATTAGAAGGTTACTTTTCTTTATCCTCGTCATTTTTGTCGTCACGAGTTGCACTCTCATAATGAGAGGCAGTTGAGTTCATGAGAACACCCACAAGTGTCTGCATTTTTGCCAACCTGATCTTCCTGGTCCATATTACACGTGTGGCTGAGGCTCTCGAACGCAGAGGTGTGGCTTTCTAATGAAGTAAACCAAGATAGGGTCTTAATCATCTTCATTTGCCTTAGTGTTTGCTTTGCTCTTTCAACATCGCTTTCAAAGTCCATTGACCTCTGAATAATACAGGCTGCAAGTGTGTCTATGAAACCTCCATACCTTTCAAATATTTGAAATTCCTGAGATATTTAATGTGTTCTGTTATCTGAAACAACTTTATCGTAGATGTTGTTGGCTAATGCTGTCCTGTGTGATTCATTTCCTTGCTGACTAAGAAATTACTTAGCTGAATTTCTTTAATAAAACTAGTGCAATAGTCAGCTCTGAGCAGGTCACCTCTGTTTTCAAATAATTCCATTCCCAAATGCTTCCAGGCTTTGCTAGCTGCTTCACAAGTTAGCACAGGCTTATTGTAAGTTTATTCTTAGTATTCTCTATATAGTGAAAACATAATATCTTCCATTTCTGCCTTCCATTGGATTTTTTTTTTAATTCTTGCATGTTTTCTATCAGCACAATACTAGCATGTGTTCTGTGGGATTTTTACTGAATCTATGCATTTTTCTCAGAAGAACTATTTCCTTTTCTAGTAGGGCTAGTCCACTTCATACAGTCAATTTTCTTTTTTTATTTTAGATGTCTGTAAGAATTGATGACGTTTTCTACCCACCATCCCAAATTTTTTTTTGTTTCTTTAAAGCATTGTTGCTGTCTATGTCTGATAGATCATTTGTAGATTATGGTAAGTGTATTGTGCTCTTTGTTCTCCTTTGTTTTGCATCTTTTACATCTTCTCATACACTGAAATAAAGTGAGACCTGTTTGTCAAAATTCTCCCCCAGTCTCACATGAAATTACAAGCCATATTTTCCCATCTTTTAAGATTTCTCACTGAAAAGTTGGCAGCAGAGATACCAAACCTTCCTCAAGAATATTTTCTAGGAATTGTTTATACAATTCACCTATCCAGAGCTTGTCCAGATTGTTATCCGTGCTGTCCCTGTCATTATGTCTCACTTCAAAGTTCTTGTAGACAGAGTATGATTTTAATGTGTCTCATAACAAAATATGGAAAGTTTTCTTACTGTTACTAATGTGACTTTCTCTTGGGGGCCCCATGTGCTTTTGATTGTTGCTGAATGGCCGCAGATAAACTTTCTGACACCTAGTGACAACGTGAAATAATTCTTTTTCTGCTTGAGCATAATCCTGCCACCTCAGCATCAGTGTTCTCCTTTTGCTCCATTCCTGCCACAAGGCTGCTCCAAGGGCTGCTTATGAAGGAGCTTATAAACCTGTAGCATTTTCCTTTGTTTTCCACATGTTCAGGAATTACCAGGCTTTCCAGCTCGCACTCTGCTTTCAGCAGTCAGCTCAGCAGCAGCAATCAATCACCAAAAAGCTGGAGCCTCCCTTGATTTCAACAGCTTGGCTTTTCTAAAAGGAAGCATTATACATGGGTAGAGAGATTTATTACAGGCTCTTCTCACTTCATCTCCTAAAGGCTTAAGCAAATGTAATTCATCAGTAATGATCAGCCTAGTTTATATTTTACAAAGCGCCATATTGTAAGCTGAAAAATGTCCCAATTGACAATATTTGGGACATATATATAAGGACAATACACATTTATTGCAGGCACCCCTAGCAGGAACTACAATCCGATTTCTGCGGGAGGTTCCTGTGCAGCCAACAGCGCAGCAAGGGACAGGGGACAATATGGGAGCAGATGCTTGTGGCCTTTTCTCCTATACAGTATTTCTGCCAGAGGAGATAAGCCCTGCTTAGACTTCTTGCTCCACACGTTCTGTGAGGAGGAGTGGAGGTAGCCAGCATGAACACTCATTCAGGTCAACCACAGGCAAAGGGGTACAGGGAATTACTGGTAGCACTGCTGGAGTCCAGTGGGCACCAGCTTTGGCAGCTGTTTATTCAGAGTATATCAACAGCTGCTGAATTCTGAACCTCTTCTTTGTGCTGCGGCCACAAGAAAATGAAGACTGAATAAGCTTTAGCACATTAATACCAGGGGATTCTGATGTGCACTTTTATTCTGTCATTAGCAATAATTTGCAAAGGCAGAAACAAAATCAATGTCATAAATATCGTATTTCATCTTGGCAGAAAACTCACACAGAAGCTGTAACATTTTAAAATACTTTCAGCTTCTGCATGAAAAACGGTGAAGCATCTGTCTCAAAAACAAGGGTTTTAAAAATAGCTTTCTGGAGGTCAGGTAATTTTTTATTTATATTATAACTTCATAATTTAGTTGGATGTAGAGTATGGACTATGAATGCCAAATACTTAATCCTCTCACTCCTTTTGTTGCCACTTTTATGCTGGTTGCTCATCACATGCTTATCTAATGCAAACTTCTTCATTTTGACCTCCCAGTGATCTCAGTTGTTTTTCACAGAAGAACCTGCATCTCATAAATGTTTATGATAACACACTTTCATTAATTATTTTCTTGTCACCTTTTGAGTTTATCATTCACAATGGATTATGGTAGGCGGTTACTAAATGTACATTTCTATTCATAAAGGCTTTAATTTCTACTAAAGTTGAATAAGAAAGATTCATGACCCAAGCTTTAAAAAGCCAGCACATCTTACTGTCTACATTTTTAAACAACCGTTCGTGAGAGAGGTGGAGAGAATGTTTTCAGGTCAATTTTGCTACCAAGAGAAATAGTACAACAGAAAAAGGAGCTTTTCCAACAATGTCAGTTGAAATGGGATAAAATTCTAAGGCTTAGGAATTGAGTGTAGAAAGCATAGGTCTGTTGAATGTACCGTACTAATGTGCATGTAACTACTAACAACATACATTAAAATCCTTTCCCGTTTCCCTCTCCCCCCAAATTCAACAGGTGGGCATTCTGTAGGTAATGGCTTCCCACCATAATGGTCAGTCAATGGTCACTCAGTGATATTCACTAAAAGCCCTAATATTAACAATTTGTCTATTTTTACCCCTCTTAATTTTTTTGTGCTGGTATTTGGTTTACACAGAGGCCAAAGAGTGAATTTCAGCAAACTTATTTAATTGTGTTTCTTTCCAAAATGTCAACAAAGGAAGTATTACAACATTTTTTTGTCATGGTGGGTTGGATTACAGTCCATTTGGCTCCACGTCCTTCTGTAGCCTGTCCCTGAAGAGGCCAACAGTGGATGGTAAGGGAATGAACGCAGGAGACAGCACATCCATAGAATGGTCCTCCAGAAGCACTGGCACTTACCAGCTGAAGGAGACCCTTAACTAGAGCTTATATATTGATCATCCTGTGATACAGTTACCAAACAGTATCTGCGAATTTATCAGCTCCTCTTCCTGACACTATGTATTTCATGTCCAGGACATTCTGTGGTATCAAGTTTACAACATAATTATACATTTTGTGAAAAAGTACATCCCTTTGTTCATTTTAAATCTGTTGCCTGATAGGATTTCATTTAATTCTTCCTAATTCCTC